>PQWD01009436.1:49706-172738 GCA_019425675.1 Leucinodes orbonalis
CCATCTGTTTCAACCCGCCTCAGCTCTACTGATAAATCTACTAGCGAAACTATGCTGAGACAAAATAAACTGCGTGCGATTTGTTTTGTTTGCTTTGTTTATACTGAGGTAAGGAATAAAGTAGCATAATGTTCGTAATACTGATAAATAGTAATAACAATGTATCACAGTTGGAGCGTCGGTGGCTCCAATGGCGTGGACTGTCGCTCTCCTACCGGGAGGGCTGAGGTTCAAATCCTGCCACGTAATAGTGTTTTCGAATTTTCGAAAATATATGTACGTTATCCGACGCTCTTACGGTGAAAGAAAACATCGTGAGGAAACCTTCATGCACGCCTGCGAAGAGATTCGAAGGTTGTTTGTGAATTCGTCCAATCCGCACTGGGCCCGCGTGGACGACTAAGGCCTAATCACCCTATACGGGTAGGCTCGTGCCCTTCGGTGGGGACGTTAAATAAGCTGATGATGATCACAGTTTAGTTGTTCTACTAAATACATGTTTAAGAAAGGCCACCAGATATTAAGAGATAGTTAAAAGTCATAGAATTATTTTCGGTACTTAGCTAAATACTCTCTAATTATAGTAAATGCTAAGCAGAATACTACAAAGATGACGATGACAAACGGCAGCATTCTGCGCTAGATGATGAGTTGTTTAATAATAGTCCAACAATAGAATTATGTAATAATGATAAACAAATCATTACACTAAACAAATATAAAAAAATACTTTTGGACGACCCATTTGGTGTTGCGGTTGAGAGGTCGGCTGCAACACCAAGGGTTCCGGGTTCGCTCCCCGGGCAGTACAAACATTTGTGTGCATAAACATGTCTGTTTGTAATGGTCTGGATGTTTTCTATGTATAATATGTATGTATTTAAATATATATGTATATATATATAGTATGTTCATCCGTTGTTTAGTACAGTATAATATATATTGCGCAGTCATCATCTTTCGTGAATCGTACTATAGCCAGATGTAAGACATAATTTCGATATTTCTGAATATTCTGGAAATAAGATATTAGTCGAAAGCTTCTTTTTCACAATGATGACTTTTCATGGAATCCATTAAATAATGCTTGTAAACTAAGAAGAAAGAAACTAACTCTATCACCATCAGCTCATTAAATGTTCACTATAATGGGTGGTAACTGTTTAGATTAATTTTTTTAAAACGCAGAATGAATCTAAACAGTGAAATCTAATCTAAAACCTAATTCATATAATAAATTGTCTCTGACAAGTAATTATATAAATTGTTGTTAAACCCTAATAAAAGAACTTATATATATAATTTTGAACTCTAGAACAACTATTAAATGACGTTTAAAACGTCATTGACTTAATACACAATCATGACGCTTTTGATAAAAAGCGACTCTTTAAAGCTGCATTTAGACTGAAATCTCGCTCTGCATCCACAACAAGCGAGAGCTCTAACTCACCCTCTCAACACTAAGCCGATTGCACTTCGCCGGCCTCTAATATCCTCTCACATTAAAAGGATTAACTTTACCCTAATGACATTTTATAAAATTCCCGTAAAATTTTCCTTGTGCGTTATATATTTGTACTTTAAACACTTTTTTATAAATTCTTTGCTTTTTAATAAATTCGACTAGTACATTTTACTATAGACGATTTTTTTTCCTTGAGGAGTATCAGTTCGTGAACCACACTCACATTCTTCGCTCCCTCCGTCACACACATTCACACACACACACACATACACACACTCACGTTTTTAGTGTAATCTTGTAACAAGAAGGTAAGCGCTCCACATCGGACCATATATGAGGGTTCATACCTGATGTTACTAAAGTATCTCATGAATCATGTTATTGCTCTTGTAGGAAATGGTGGTCCTAGTTTGAACTTATGATTGAGTCTAGATACAGTTGATAATTTACGGCCTAGGACGTGGATAAATGTTCTGCCAGAGGCTTTCCATATGTGATTCAGGATATATATATATATATATATATAATATTCCCGTGAAACAGGAGTGTTATGCACTTTTGTGTTTCGGCACTGTAGCTAGTGAAATTACCGGGTATAAGAGACCTAATATCTGTGACGATGGAGGATAATAACTATCTATCAGTTGTTGGTCTCCTTTAATGCCGCTTTGTCATGGTCTGGCGTATCACTTACCATCAGGTGAGCGTCCAAACCATCCTGTACACATATAACATAAAAAAAAACTGCGGACTACGATAACTCGTGCTTTACAATCAGGTGATTCAACCTGCAAAGTTTTTGTTTCGTAGATATTTACTTATATATTTGATTATGTGAAACTTCCAGGATCCCAGAAACCTTATGTTCAAGTAGCAACCTCGTCTCCCACACCACTGGGTCGTAGAGGCAGTATAGTTGTAACTAAGAATTTCTAAGAACCTTTTGTTAAAGTAAATCAATTAAAAGGACACTGTAAGAAAACAGCGGAGACCAAACAAAGGTAAAAATTTAAGGAAACACCCACAAAAGGCTGTGACACAACAGTCTTTATTTACCTCGGAAACAGTTCGGATCACCTATCACTTAGTGGTTTTAAGTAAATGCCACTGTAAGGGAAGTTACACACTTGCGTTTCTCTGAGCGTTATTAAGATTTCAAGGAATCTTTATTTTCTTTGCAGTCTCGTTGATTTTACAGTTTACTAGTGCATAAACTCTGGCGTGCAAGCAGAAATACAGCTTTCAATTCATTTTGTTTCAGGCTACTGCAGGAATAAGATCTCCGCTACGTGGAACTTATTATTCATACGTAGAATTACGTTAAACCAGAGTAAAGTAGAGCGTTGGTGGATCAATGGTGTTCATTGTTGACTTTCAATCTGGGGTCGCACGTTCAAATCACACCACGTAAAATTGTGTTTTCGAATTACACGGTGAAGAAACATATCCTGAGGAAACCTGCGCACGCCTGCGAAGAGTTTCAAAGGTGAGACGTGTAGTTCACCAATCCGCACTGGCCCGTGGACGACTAAGGCCTAATCACCCATTACGGGTAGGCTCGTGCCCCTCGGTGGGGACATTTAATGGGCTGATGATGATTTTAATGTAAAGAAGTACTGCCCTACTGGTGAATGGGGTAGAAATGTGGAAAGAAGTTAAAAGGATCTCAGGTCAATCGGCGAAGCACAAGTCAAAGCATTGTTTCACGCCGGAGTTTTGTCAGGCCGTAGTGTCACTCAAGTCCATTAAAACCTTAAATATGATCTCACTCTGGTAAACTGTTCACTCTGTTCAACATCACACACCTTCAAGAAGAGAGCATATTCCCACTTAAAAGGCTAGCAACGCATTTCTTTGCCCTCTGGTATTGCAAGTGTACATAGGCGACGGTGTCATTTACCATCAGATGAGCCGTCTGCTCGCTTGCCCGCTATAACATAAAAAAGCAAGCGCTAAAAATTGAGGCTAGTGTGTAAAAGGGACTTAAATAAGACAAATTTAATCAACGCAATTGAAAGCTTTGTTACGACATGTTTGGATGTTCTTTTTTCGATGGAACTCTGATCTTTTGTGTTGATTAATACCTCTTCCTGAGTCGTTGTTATTTATAGGAAAGTTTTGATTTATTTGTATAACGCTTTTATGTTCTAATACAAGAAGTTTAAAAGGAAGTATAAATTATGACCTAACGAGCTTTATAAAACTTACTATACGTATGTAACAAAAATGATTTACAAGTTCTATCGTGAAATGTATAAAAAAATACCCGAATTAGTTTTTACCAAAAGTCATCTTTACCGCAACTGAAAAATTACCAACTGACTGCCACTCCATCGTGCCGGTTTGGTGAGCTATGTTAATAGCCTATATACTTATCTTAATATATTTTGAAGTGAAAATAAGTATAATATCTCCTGTTTACTAAAATATCTATCGAATCAGTGCCATTATTTTGCACGGTTTCCTATTAAAAAAAACTAAAATTGAAAACACATATCGTAATGTAACTCAATGATCGACTTTATTTATCCTAATATTAACTTTTATAATTTAAGAACTTCATCTTACTCTCATGCAGTGTTTCAATTTATGTGCCGGGATAAAGAAATGATACATCGACGATATTAATATTAATAAGCTAAGACATATTTTCTGTTGTTTTATGTCATGAAAACTATTTATATTTATAACAATATAGAATTTCATCTATATACCACTGGATGCAAACATTACTTCTACTTTTAATATTTATTTTATGTGTGTTTCTACTATTAAAAGCTTCATTAATCTCTTCCGTCGTACATTTGATTTGCTAAGGACAAGTATGACCACGTAGTTGTTAAAACCTGAAAAAAGGACCTATTTAGAAAAGTAACATAGGATTTGAATTTCAAATAAAACACTTCTTGAATAATTTACCGCAGTAAACGTGCTTATACCAATAGGCCAGTAAGCTAGTGAAGATAGGCGGCAAGACTTTTGCGATCTGTAATATTAAACAACAAGTAAAAATTAAAATCATTAAGTTTGAAACAAAAACTCATCAAAATTTGACAGTATTAGAAGATACCTCATTATTATAAACATCATTGTCTTCTGATAAGTCAGCGAGCCTAAATACCATGGGTTGGAAGCAGCAGCGTCAGCTATTCCAGCACTCTGAAAATTAATCGAAACCACACTTTAAAAGATTGCATTAGAGTTACCCAGAATAGGGATTTGTCGGAACACCGAATAGAATATTAAATACATAAATATTTCCTTACTGTGGTATAAATCATTTCGCTGCTAAAACATAAAGAGAATATGTTGATAATAAGCACAATAATCGATGCGCAGTTATTCCATATGTAGCCAGCCCCAGCCTGAAATACCAAAAAAATATTTCCTGAAAATCTCTAAAACGATTTCTGGATACTTATGTAATATCATATATAGAATGTTATGCAAATATTTTCATAGGACTCTTCAGCATAAGGCATTGTAGAAAGAATAATCCATACTATATATTTTATATGGTTCGCAGTTTTTAAGGTAGAAACTAAAAATGACATTTGTATTTTTGTCACGACAAACAACCATGCATTTATTCGGAAATCGGCCTACAAAGCCTTAAAAGAAGGATGGGTAGTATTAATGATTTAATATGGATCTTTTTGCAATGTTTAAGGTGATAAGCTTAAAATTGGGTACTTCCACATTCTACCAGCAGTTTTTCTACCGGTGATTATTTTTTCCACTTTCTACTGGTGAGTAAAAAATATTCCACTTTCAAGCGGCAACTTCAAAACTGAGGCGAAATGTATGGAAAGCGCGGTAGGCCTAGAAAGTGGTCTACCTCGACAATATTGAAATTGTATTCAGCCTTTATAGGGCCACAGGGTTGATTTTCCAATGCAAAATTATTGTAATATCTACACAACTTTAAATTAACAGTTTTGTAACAAGTATGAAAATCAAGTACCAGGAGACAATAAATATTTAAGAAGTAAAAGTTTCGAGAGTGGAGAGTTGAGGATAGTGATATATATATATATATATATTATATATATATATATATATATATATATATATATATATATATATATATATATATATATATATATAATATATATATATATAACACAAGTACCAGGAGACAATAAATATTTAAGAAGTAAAAGTTTCGAGAGTGGAGAGTTGAGGATAGTGATATATATATAATATATATTTCGAAATGGACCTAAACCTACCAAGGTTAACCTAAAAAGGTTTTAAACCTTTAAATTTGAGGGAAGGGAATCCTATGTATTATTTTTTTTCGAAATGAACCCTAAAACCTTCAAAGTTGGACTCGAATACCTTTTAAGTATGTCGGAGGATTCCTATGTATAGTGATATATATAAATATATATTTTTCAGGAATTGACCCCAAAACCTTCAAAGTTAGAGTATCATATGGAATAGAAAGACGAAACTCACTCGCACTGCAATGGCAAAGAAGCAAATATTGATTGAAGTAAACAGCAAATTTGTAAAAATCAACTTGCTGAATATTGCGTTGACGTCATTGGTTAACCTGAAACAAACAAAGAATAGATAATATCAACATATTTTGTTGTTTAAGAAAGATCACAGATATTTGGAAATCATTTGATGATGGAATTGCGAACACACTAAGAATTCATACGTATTAGATCCACTCCTAATGCTTTATCCATCATCCGATGCTTCTGCGAACCACGTCTTTGTAAACCAAAGCATTAACTACCAGATCTTACCGCGCAGTATGTTATGCGAACTTGAAGCTGCATCTACTCATACCCCGATGTAAATGAGGCTCGACGGTTTTTTCAGATATTTTTACTAATACCTCCAATCACTTAATTTTTTTTTTATTAGAGACAGTGCATAAGATATTAAAAATTGACCCTATCAGATGACTCATTTCTTTGAGTGTGAAAAAAATACATTTGCAAAGCTTTACAACTTACTCTATTTTTTTGTGTCGCCTAATGAATATTTTTATATCGGACGGTTTTCTCTTATTCCAAGTAATCTCATCATCGCGTTCTTGTATTTGCATACTTTCCCTTACTTGTGGATTTAATTTTTTCAGGTCTTCTTGGAGAATTAGAAACTGTATGCTCAGTTCAGCGGATAAGATCGACATAATCCAATCAGATCCCAAGTAACCATATACAGCACGAAATACTGAGGTAAAAAAAAAACATTGTTATTTTAACACGCTTATATACACTTGCTTGTTAAGCTCAAAAATAATAAAGATTACGTAAACGCTAAACGCTCTCTTTCATAATAAATCATAATAACTAAATATCCGAATTATTTCGTAATTTTAGTGAGTACTAAAAGCGTGTATTTTGTGGGATTTTTTACTATTGATAAATTTTAGTTATCTTAACCCGCCTGCTAAACGTGGCACAAGTCATTAGTCGTGAATGAGGCTGTGGCAACCTTTAAAATGCTACTTGTCGCGGCGCTTTACGGCTTTCAAACCGTAAAGCGCCTTGAATTACTAAAAAGAATAAATATATATTTTAAGGGTTACTCATCAGCAATGATTATTATAACTGCAATGTTTTATTCACACAAGTTCATATGTATCGGCTGTAGAAATTATCAAAAGAGAACGCGACTTGTTTAAAGACAAAACATGAATTATTTATTTATTACAAAAGAAACTTACAACAATAAAATTGGAACGTATACACAGCCAAGTATCTGTACCAGCCCGTAATTTCAAATGGATATATACCGGGAAATGGTAATTTCAATTTTACATCTTCTTGCCTTAATACAAAAGTACGTACAATCGTTTCACATAGCGGCATCATGATGTATTGCCAAGAGGTTGCAATACTAAACTTGCAGACAACTGAAACATAATTATGGATAATAGTATTTAAAAATTAGAATTCGTTTACTTGCAGGTCACATAACCCATATTAAAACATTTCATATATATACGCTTCTTGGCTAGCGTAGCATAGGACGCCCGCTCCGGCCCGAAAGGTTGCTTGTAGAGGATGGATAAAAAAAGCGATGGACCAGGATATCTGGCGCAGAATGGGGACGATCTATGTCTAGCAATGGGCTGTGATACATTGAAGAGAGATAGAGAGACCCGAAATAACTTTCGAGCGGAGAAGAGCACCTAATGAATCAGAAGTTAACGAGTATTTACGGTTTTGTAAAAGGTTGGCCCATTTTAATACGGTATTCTTGATCTTTATTTGTTCCTCGTCTAATCCAGAAGTTCTCCACGTTGCCCCCAGTTGAGTTACAGTCTCCCTTACATCCTTCCTTTTAAGCATTAGCAGTATTTGTTTCGTGGTACCTGCAACATTTTCACCAATTATTTTTATTAATTGATTTTATGAGTACTGGGAATATTAGGATTATCCATGGATTTTTAAAGCAATAATGATATTAATCTATTTATTGTCATTATTGCTTCCATTTTATTGCATTTACAATTTTATAATATTGTGGAACCCCTGACTTTCGTGACAGGTATGCAAACCTGCGTTGAAACGAAAGAAACCCGTGCTCGCTCCCGACCTTGGATATCAATATAGTTTTATGTTTAATCTTAAAAAAATACATATGTATATAATAAAAAACAAACAAATCAAAATAATAAATTTGGTGTGTGAGTGGGTAAGTGAGTGTGTACGAGTTTCTGTATGTGTATTTGCATCTGTAGAGACAAATGTAACTCTGGGTGGGTACGTGAAAGGTAAAGGGCTTAAATTATTGGCGCTGGTAAGCTCTCTGTTTCATTATAGTCTAACGAAAGTAACCAATTATTGCATTTTAGTTTTAGTTCGTAACCAGATGGATGCTCCTATGTCGCAGTTGTCTCTTCGCCGAAGTGGTTGCATATTTATGGGGTTTGAAAGCATTTCTGATTGTGCGGTTGTTCCTATAATGCTAGTGATTACATGGGGTTATTTTATGTTGTTTAGCCAAAATATTAAGTATGTAAAGTTTGCGGACAGACAAACTTCACACTTTAAGTATAGTTCTTCTGTTCAAAATATATATGGACTAAAAGACATTACTTTAAGAAGTGATCTTAGGGCACGTTCTAAGTGGATTTAATATAGCTAAGAATAGACTGAGCAAGTGCGTAGTATGTCTGACGCAAAAGTTCAAAATCAGCTGCAAATCTTAGTTTCTTTAAAACCCATATGCGCTTTCGAGTTCTTGTAGTGATAAGGTCTATGTACGTGCGCCAGATTAGTTTTTCATCAAATACGCCACCTAAATACTTAATAGTTTTTCAACAAGAGAGGGGCAGTCAGTATTCACAGCAGGATACTCGCATGAGGGAACCCGGAGGATGTTGGGTGGAGATTTATGCGCAAAATAAAACTGGAGATCTGTCGTTTAGGAATGATTTAGTGTCAGGATGTTAGAATTAAGCCAGTGTACACTTTTTGAAGTCCTATGGTGGCATTATTACTGGCCTCTTCCCAAGTTTTGCCATAGAATACCAGCACGGTGTCATCCGTGTAGGTGTAGATTAGTCCGTAACTTAAGCTGGCACAAGTCATTGATATAGTCCAAGAAGAGGCTGGGACCCAATATACTTCCCTGCGGAACCCCATAAGTTCCTTACTGAGGCGTTTTCCAATTTTCATCCGCTGCGAACGCGACGACAGGAAGTCTTTAAATGATTGAAGGGCAGCATTTTGTAATTAATTCTAATTAACATTTTATATTTATCATCATCATCAGCTCATTAAACGTCCCCGCCGAGGGGCATGAGCCTACCCGTATAGGGTGATAGGCCTTAGTCGTCCACGCGGGCCCAGTGCGGATTGGACGACTTCAAACACAACCTTCGAATATCTTCGCGAGCGTGCATGACGGTTTCCTCACGATGTTTTCCTTCACCGTAGGAGCGTCGGATAACGTACATATATTTTCGAAAACACATTGGTACATGTCGGGAGTTGAATCTCAGCCCTCCCGGTAGGAAGGCGACAGTCCACACCATTGAGCCACCGACGACAACAACATTTTATATTACTTGCTTGGAAATCAAATGTTGATTCTATCTAATAAAATTTTGTCTATGCTTTCTTTCCTTTGTAATGACAGTTATCGAATGGATTTACAATGAAAAAAACATGGCCGATTACATAGTGTAATTTTTTTTGTGTGATAAATCAACATGAATCCTTTCAACTTAGTTTTGACTACATAGTGGATATACTAAAAAACAAGCTAAGCTGAAAAGAAAATAATACCGAATTAGAAAAGTTTTAAGCTTTTTTTCAAAACAATGGTGAAGGAATAAAATCATTTAAAATTTCATTTGAATAGTAGTAGGTATATGACATTTACTTACTTCCTGTAATGATGCACCACATAGGAATAACATTGACCTCTTCAAACACATCTAGACCTTCGATGAACATTTTAATTATAAATGACGTCATTATTATGTAATGAAGTATAACTAACGGCACCATGTACAACAATCGCTTGTTACTCTTCCAAAATGAATCAGTATTAGGGGGAAACACGATGTTACACTGCTTTAGCAACCCCAAACTTAGCAGGAACGGGTCAACGTACTCTTTAGGATAGTCTTCGATGCCCTCCATTGCGTCCAGCTATGACCTAAAGGTTAATTAGTTTTTTTACTTCTAATTTTATTTAATTTCTACTTTGCGATTTTTAAAAATGTTTTTTTTGTATTTTTAAGAAATACTAATTTACACGTATATTTTTTCTTAGTGTAATATTTTTTTTATGTTTTTATCAAAGATTTTTCTCTTTCCTTAATTTTTTCTTATGAATTAGCTTGCGTGAAAAGATATTATATTTTTAATTTTCGGAAAAGTCTTTAGAACTGCTCAGGTCAAGTAGTCTGAGCGTACAGTTTAGATCGCGACTAGATCCAGAGGTCGTAAGTTCAAAACCCACGCGGTGGCATTTTATTTCTTTATTTTCAGAAGATCGATTGATTCAACCAAAAATGAGATAAAAAATCTTAAAATTGGGACTATGCCACTATAACTCTACGTCATTCTTTTGCGATTTTAACCTACGAATTCCTGGTTAAGCAGCGTGAACTTAATCCGCAGACTACGGTGGCAAATAAAAATTACTATATATAATAATGATTAAAACGGCCAATTGATAAAAAATACTTTAATAAAAAACTAGGAACCTAATAAAAAATGTTATCAGGTGCCTTTTCCCTATTTGCTTAAAGAAATGCCTTATTACGATTTCAGTAATTATGATCATTTTTTTTATATTTTATTCATTAAAATTCTAATTTAAAACATTTGATAAAAATAAGTATTGTGTATTTTGTATACTTTGATAAACGACATTTAACGTTTTTGCCAACTTCATTGTGAGTTTATAATATTTACTCGATAGTGAGAAGTCAGATTCATAAAATATTTTAATAGTAGAGCCATGCAATACAGCTATGCAAAATATATGTATACCTACGAAATTTATATTTGTCCTAAAACAGTACTACACCGATACAACTTTTTGTGCCTTTTGAACAACGTCTTGGACAAAACTAATAAAAATTGTGAAACAAAAAGTTGTTTGAATCAGCATAAATAAAGAGCGGTATTAAAGGGAATACTCGGCTAGATTTGGTTAAATAACAGGAACTGTTATCAAAGGTATAATTTCCTTCAGTCAAAACAGTGATTTTGCATAGCCTTGTGTTTGTAATAGCAATACCAGCCTTCATAAAATTTAAATTATGATATTGTTTAAGTACGCTTGTGGTGGAAAGTTATAAAGTGGAGATATCAGAATACGGAGATAAGTCTATATTAAAATCACTGCTTGAATCGGCCTCCAACATAATGGTGTTTTGAGAAGCGAGACGGAAAGTTTCTTTCCTGTTTCTTCTAGTTGATTTGTTTTAATGTTTTGTATTTTTAATGTCTTCAAATGTTACTAACATAGTGATTAAGTTTATGTAATTCGGTATTCTCCACCATTCGCAATAAAACACCAAACCTTATTTTCATAAAAGTGCACTTTATTTTACATGTCGTTTCATTGATCACTTTTGTTTATTTGCAATATTGTATTTTTAAATACACTGAAACCAATAAATATTAGGGCAATTGATGTTAGTGAGCAATGACATCACGTTTCAATAATCTCATATAAAATATATGGAAACGTTCCTTTTTGACAGTTCATAAAAAGTGCGTCAACGATTAGTGGTGTCAAATACCCAATACTAACAAATACATAATATTAATTAGGTGTGAAAGCGGGGTTATGTAGTTCTGTTTATCGAAAAGCGATAACCTTAGATAGTGTTAATATTAATGATAGGTGTAAGATATGAAACATTATTCATAGTTAGGGATGTCGTTTCCATATTGGTTGTTGTAATTCGCTATAAACAATGTGGTTGAAAACTTGCTACACATAATTATCTGCATCAACAATATATTCATTTTTTTTCGTGGATAACACATGTTTACGCGATAGTACACCAAATAATTTACTTTTTTAAAAGCAAAGAGAATATTATATTATGTGTGATGATGGTGAAAAGTTCTACACATAAATATTTAACATGAATAACAACTAAGTAAGAAAATGTCGCGAAAAAGTTCCACAAAATAATACAAGGACTATTCTATATCAGGGGGACATATTCTGACTCGTCTAGGTACTCGTTTTACTTTCTGTGTTTCGTGACGAGGACACTGTCGCTGGTGAAATGACTGGGTACAAAAGTCTTCACATCTATCATTTCGGTTCAGAGTAGTGTTGCGAAGTGTTCCGGTTTGCGCGGAATGTCCCGCTTTGCAGAAGTTTGGGGGTGAGTCCCGATTTGTACCTGGTCGAGACGCTAAATGTCCCGATTGATCAAGAAATTAAAGTTATTTCATTAAATGATTTATATTTGATAAGACATCATCATCATCAGCTCATTAAACGTCCCCACCGAGGGGCACGAGCCTACCCGTATAGGGTGATTAAGCCTTAGTCGTCCACGCGGTCCTAGTGCGGGTTTAACGACTTCACACACAACCTTTGCATCTCTTCGCAGGCGTGCGCAGGTTTCCCCACGATGTTTTCCTTCACCGTCAGAAAACTCTGTAAGTATGCTCTCTCTGCTTATTATGTTTAACTAATTAAATCACTGTTTAATTCAAAATGGGGTACACATCAGCTTCATATCAAATTTTTATTGTTAACTGTACGATCTGCAACCTCAAATTTCATGTCTTAGATGTCATGTACCGGTTTACAACAGATCGGACCTGGCAATACTTTATCTTTGGACACTTACCATCAGGTGAGCAAACTTTTAATTACAACTTAAAAGCATTTTAAACAGAGCCGCTCCTCAAAATAATGTTATTTTACCCTAAAATGCGGAACCTTCAACTCTAAAAGAAACTTTTAAATATGAAATGTGCAGCGACTATGAATATATGCATATACATAACAAAAAATATCCATCCCGATAGACTGAGGACTTGCAAAAGTTCGCTGTGAGGGTGAGAAAAACGGAGCACCGGGATATCTTACGAAGAATGGGGAAAATCTATGTCCAGCAGTGGACTGCGATTGAAGAGAGATCGAATATAATTTGGAACCATTTGTATAGAAAACGTAATAATGATTTTTTACCGACTTCAAAAAGGAGGTTACTCAATTCAACCGTATATATGCTTTTTATGTTTGTTCGCGGAAATCTACGTCTTTTATTAACCGATTTTGATGATTATTTTTTAGATAGAGATTAATTCCGAGGCTGTCCCATTTTAAGGTAGTCAGGGTCTGATGATGGAGACCAAGAAATCGAAGTAAACTCCTTTTTTGTGTTTGTTCGCGGATATCTCCGTCGTTTATGAATCGATTTTGATATTTTTTGTTGGAAAGAGGATACTCCAGAGGTGGTTCCTATATAAGGTAGTTATATAAGGGGTTTGATGAAAGGAGAATAGAAATCGAACTTTAAAAAGCAACTGCAGCATATTTATTCCAGTAAATATTTCTACCCAGTAATCACTCACAAAACTTTTTTTTTTCACTAAATTGCGAAAAGAAGTTCATCATCATATGTTAGGAGAGAAATAAAAAACGACGTATTGCATGGTTTGAATTGATTTATTTGACTATTAACATAAATATATTTTTACTTTCATCCAAAGTAACATTCAACATATTTTATCAATTGCCGTGTGCTTATTTACGGGGATGAGGATTATGCAGGTACCCTTCGGCTTAAAGGCAAAGCTAAAAGCACTTTAGTACTTTTCAAACGGTAGTTTTAAGCTGCTACACTAACCCCCACTAAGTGTTAAAATAAACTTATATTAAGGGATTGAATAAATATTCTTCCAAATCTTTATGTGGTAATACTTTAAAACATATACTTATTCTTATGTATGCGTGTGTATGCATGTGTACACATATGAAATGCTTTCATGTATGTATTCATAACGCACGCAGACACTTTTGTAACTTGTGTTAGTACTTTCTTATTTTATTCTTAAATTTTTGAGTATTACGTAACTTTAGTATTTATGCTACTCGTAATTCTTTTCAATCTCATTTTCATTGCTAAGTTTAATTTCTTTTATCGTACATTTGGCTAGCTAATGAAAAATATGACCACGTAGTTTTCAAAACCTAAAAAGAAACATTTGAGAAATTAGAAATTGAAGTTTGTTCAAGTTTGCTAGTTTTCTATTACTGTTTAATTACCGTGTTAAATGTTTTTATTCCAATTGGCGAATAATCCAACGACTTTAAAGAACACGGCTTATGAGATCTGTGAACAATTTTTTCTTGTTATATTGTGAATTAAATTTGCTTTTTATGTAGCAGAGTGTACAGGACGGTCAGAACGCTCACCACGCTCACCTGATAGTAAGTCATACACTTGCCCATGACAGAGCGGCGTTGAATGGGACCAACAACTGACAGAAACTTATTATTGTCCAACAATGCCGCACTGTGCCTATCACCCAAGACAACGGTCGCTTACACACGGTAATTTTTATAAGATTTGATTTAATTATTCTTAAATGTGTACTTTTATTAAAAATCATTACTACGTCCGTACTCAGCGTTCGGCTGCGCGTCCCGGACGTCGTAGGTTCTTATCCCGCGGGGAAACGTCTCCCCCTATATTTCATTTCCCTGTCCCATTTTTTAAGGTCACCAATACACTCGTTGCTTCCTCAGAGTACCAAGTAATTAATAATATTATTAAACATCAGGTTAACTGTCTGCTCTTTTGCCAACCCACTCAGTAATAATAATAATTTATTTATTATATCAAATAACACAAACATTAACGATACGTTTTACCCTATGAACTAAAATATTATGGCGGGCTGACACCTGAACTAAGGCAAGTCCTGTAACTCAGATCGTCAACTCTCCACCCCGTACCATTACAGGTTCTATAACATTGCAGACATATAATTATCAAAAGGGAATAAAATAAATAAACTTAATAATAAGTAAATACATTAAAAAAATATTGAACCCACTGACGTCTCTAAGTGAGATTCGAAAACTTCGAGAGTCTACCTACCTACTTCATTCGAGATGAAATTTAATACATATTTGAGAGAGGAAAAGCGACCCGGTTAGTACCTGTAACGGGAATAAGAAACAAGCTTGAATTTTATAATTCTTAAATCATCAAAGCCAGTACCAACCTCAATATAATAAACTGTAATGTTTTCTGATACTTCAAACTCCCGATGAACCAATTCGTTTTGTCTATTGCATTAGCTATCCCGGAACTCTGCAAGAAAAAAATTGTTTAATAGGGTGGCAATTCGTCAGACTTTACTCGTAGTTAAAGAGACAACCTTGATTTCTGACAAGCATAACTTTCCATAATTGAAAGACATATCCTGTGGTGTGGTGTGAGCGTCGGTGGCACATTGGTGTGGACTGTTGCCTTCCGATCTAGAGGGCACAGGTTCAAATCGCCTACGCATTAATGTCTTTGCGAAATTATATGGACGTTTATCCGAAGCTCTTCCGGTGAAGGAAATCGTGAGGAACTTGCACACACCTACGAAGAGATTCAAAGGTTGTGCGTGAAGTCGATCAATCCACACTGATCGCGTGGATGACTTTCCATCCTTCACGGGTAAGCTCGTGCCCTCGGTGGGGACGTATAATGAGCTATGATGATGATCCTGTTGTAAAGGTAAATAAGAATACTTTTCATCACGCTGCAATTCTCGAGGTTTCTGCAACAGGCGGCCACTAAGATACGAAAGCAAAGAGTATCACTCTCTCCTATCCAATATAAACTTCCGTAGGTTGCGATCTCCAACCCACCTGCTACGCGTTTATCTCCACGAATAAAAACTTCTTCATTAATGCGGACAAGGTTAATACAGAGGACTGTAATGGGCTGTTAAACAAGAAGAAGAAGAAAGTTGCATCGGACGTGTTTAAAGTCATTTTTCTAAGTTCCGATATTAAACAAAATGAGAGTAACGGATAGGCTAAGTTTATGTACCTTTTTATGTTAAGTGTTCGGGACGGTCTGGACGCTCACCTGATGGTAAGTGATACGTCAGACCATGACAGAGCGGCATTAAAGGAGACCAACAACTGATAGACAGTTATTATTCCTCCATCAACGCCGCACTGCGCCCGTCACCCGAGACATTAGATGTTAGATCTCCTATACCCGGTAATTTCACTAAGGGTATGTAGGTTTCTGTTTAAGTTTTATTAATTAAAACATCGTTCGGATCACTTTTGCACTATAACAAAGATTTTTACTTTCGATAATACAAAACCATTTACTTTCACATTTGCTTTTACACAATTTATACATTTTCTACACTTTTAACATAGAAGAGTACGTCCCCAAAACAATTGCTTTTAAACAATGTACTACACTTTTGACATAAAAGAGTGCGTCCCTAAAATAGTCATAGTCCATTACTTTAAAAGGCCCAGCATAAAAAATACATACAGCTGCGCTAAGTAGTTCACTGCAGTAACAAATTACGAATATCGTCATCATCATTGTGATTATTGTAGCATAGTTGTTCAAGACATAAGCAGCGCCTGTTGATGCCTGAAAAACAAAAATACTTTCATTCATAAGTTTCATAACCCACGGGATTCACAAGTTGCAAAATGACAAACATCATTGGACGAGTACTGAAGTAGAGGCTGCATCTGGTAATGGGTTTATTACGATGGGAGTTGATTTTCGGACTGTCTGAAAATCGCAAAATGTAATAAAAGCAAATTTTTACCGGTCCGACGGGTTGGACCGTGCTGAATATCGCGTTGTGCAAGTCTAAATCACTGGCCACAAGTCAGCCTTCAAGTGATATCAAACAAGCAATTGGAGTCCGATGGAGATGGAGTCACTGTGGATGCCCTTATCCCAGCTAGGGGACAAGTTAGAGTTTAACTTATTGAGGACTAAAATATCTGAGAATCGCCATATGTAACGCAAAATATCGGACACCTTTATTCAGCAGGGCAGAGTGGAATACTAACCCGACGAAACTTCTTTCACGCCTATTATAAATATAGAATACAAAATCACAGCGTACACGGCGTATCCCGTATTCTCATAATGCCAACATATCTACTTAACGTAACTTTGAAACTGCTGGACATAGGTCTCCTCCATTCTACGCCAGATTACCCGGTCTTCTGCTTTTCCCATACATTCTCCACCTTTCGCAAGTCGTCGGTCCATCAGGCCAGAGGGCGTTTTAAGCTTACGCTCCAATTGCGTATCGGTTTTGCGACATACGTGACCAGCCCACTGCTACTTCAACTTGCTGATCCGGCGGGCTATGGAGGTAGCTTTAGTTATCTTACGGATAAAATCATTTCTGATGTTAACAAAGCCTAATAAATTAATAAATTGTATTTTATGCCGCTGCGGAAGGATAATCTAACTGATGTTGCCACTACGCTGCCATAAGAGGCAGTTAAGGGAAAAATATTCAGCAGAGATTAAGCGCTCTTTCATTACAACTAAACTTTATAATATACTATTTTACCGCCTGCTTTATAAATTATGGAGGATCGAGTACAGGACTAAATAGGGGCTCATTCAGTAAAAGTAAATATTAATTTGTATTAATAAAATTGAAGTAGGTATATAACTTTTTCGCACTTACTTTGGCTGCGACAGCGAAAAAGCAAATAACAAGCGTAGCGAATAATAAATGAGTGAAGATCAATTTATTGAATGCTTCATTCAGCTCATCAGTCAACCTATTGAAAAGAAAAAAAAATTTCATCTTACAAATATAGCACTATTCTGTTTGAAAGTTTATAATATAAATGAGACAAATTACGATTGATGTAGTTTTAATGAAACATATACATATTGTATAATATTCAACGTTTCTGATATATTTATTTTTAGGCAAGCACCGTTTAATTTATTTGAAGTTTAAAGAGACAAAATATAACTCCTCTCTCCTTGTATTGTATCCAATAGATTTTCCGTTTTTCGTGACACATGAATTCAAAATATTATAAACAACATTTGACAATGATTAAGGTTTCGATAATCAAGGAACAAAATGTATTCTAAAGAATTTTCATTTCATTTTCATCGTAGGCTTGTATGCAGACGGTTTCCCGGGTGGTAAGTGATACCGCTACCCATGGTCACTCGCAACTCCGAAGGAGCAATGAGTACAAGGTGAATCTCCAAAAAATAAAACAATATATTTCATGAGCAGGATAATTTGGATGTCATACTCTGCAATAGAAACATCATTATCGATTTGTCTCACATCTCTCTAACCTGTTTCAGCACACTGCTGAACATAGGTTACCCATTATGCGCCTGGTATCCCGGACCTCCGCTTTTCTCATCCAGCCTCCACCATCGACCTTTCGTAAGTCGTCGGTCCAACGGGCCGGAGGGTGTCCTACGCTAAGCTTGCTAAGCGGTTAACGCGGTCTGCACTCCAGAACTCGTCTGCTCCAACAGCCATCGGTTCTGGAACATACGTGACCGGCCCACTGCCACTTCAACTTGCTGATCCGTCGAGCTTGTCGGTAACTTTTGTTCTCTTACGAATAACATCGTTTCTCATTTTATCTTTAAGTGAAACCCCGAGCATAGCTCATTATATCGATATCGATATGTTCTTGTACTTTGTAATCCTGAATAACTTACAATATCGCTTCTTGATGACGCTTGATAATTGTTGTAATTTCTTTTTCAAGTGTTTCATAGTCACATTCATCAATTCGTCCCGTCCTTTCCCATTTCCTTACATCACGAGGATTTAGCTTTATCAAATCTTCTTGCAGTTGCATAAAGTATAAAGTCAAGTTTGAAGTCAGAACCACTAACAGCCAATCGACACCGATATAAACGTAAACAGTGCGAAGGACTGCAACAGGTAAATAATTAGTTGAGCGTATAGTGGTATACCGAGAGTCAAGAAATCAACCTTCGTCGACCGTTAGTGTTACGAAAACATCATGAATGATCAAAAAATCGTTCATGAATAGATAATTTCACCGAAATCTACTATCTAGCTAGTACGTATAGCACACCGTTGGTTATACGATAAAATCCTTTGCCGATTAAAGGTTTCGCAAATTGTAAGTAAGACTTCTATTATGCATATAACAATTTACTTATATTATACGTCATTGAATAGGAAAAATACATCTTTAATCCTGGAAGTAGACATTTGTATGTGAACTGATTATGCATGGTGTTCTGATAATATTTACCATAAGTTAAGATATGGTCTCCGTGCCATCGTTCTAACGGCGAAACGTCCCATCGACAAAGAATTTTATCGTAAAACCAACGGTGATTCCGGTGAAATTACCTATCGACGATGTGAAGCCAATTTTAGTTTCACTGGTTATAATGCCATATACATTCATATATAAACATATACATTCATAAAAACGGCGACAAGTACGTGATGTCGCATACTTATTAAAAATTGCTAACGGTATGATAGATTGTCCTAATTTGTTACAGCTGATTAACGTATCCGTTCCACGTAAATTACCGAGACGGCCATTACCTTTTGCAATACCTAAGTATAAAACGAATTATTGGCGCAACTCACGCCACAAGTATATTACTTAATAATTTCTCTAAAACTCATGGAAAGTTTGATATGTTCCAATTTAAACCTGCGAATGTGGCTAAGATATTTGCTTCAGAATGTTTTTGAAATGTAGTTTTTATTCTTTTTTTTTTTAGATTTTGTCACTGGCTTGTCATAGTTATCGTAACGTATGTGCTATTTAGAAATAATTTGCGAATACCTATAAATAGCTTAGACATAACTTGTACTTCTAATTGTAATTCAACAAACTGTATTAGTGCTGTTGGTGTTCCGAATAAAATATAATATTAAATAGTTGTAATACCCAATGGCTATTGACGATATTTCTTCTAGGGCTTTATAACTGACGTGACGACTGCCTAGAATATCCGCAAGGACATTGCATAGTGAAAATTAATTTTTCAGCCTTTCCCAGTTTTGTTCGACATTATAGGTTGAATTATCTTATTGTTTTATTGAAAGAAAAGCTCATTTGACTGACAGCAAATACTTTTTCTAATTTAACGCAAACGACGTTCAGTGCTTTTTAAAAATACGTGTAAGTCAAAAATAAAAGCTATCATACAAAATAACTTGTTATGCTTAGTACTTAAATGAATAGTATAAATCAAATGAAAATTTTAATGTTTTACAAATTTAGTACGTTTATAATATAAGAAACTAAATTCTCAAAAAAAAATCACTTACCACAATACGTCTGAAAGGCATACATAATCAAATAAATGTAAATATTGGTTACTTCAAATGGATATATAGCTGCAAATGCCAGCTGAAGTTCCACGTCTTGATGAAAAATCAGTCTGCGAACCGTAAGTTCGACTAAAGGCAGCATCGTGTACTGCCAAGCCACGGCTAAGCTGATTCTATAGAAAACTAGAAAGAAAAAATATTGGCTGCAATAAAGGGTTATAAATAACAAAATATTTTTGTGAATATAAAGAAAAAGCTTTGTGCTTGAGCAAAACACTAAAATAAAAGCATTTCGTACATACGTTCAAAACACAAGAGCCATGTTTATAAGTGTATGTCTTAATTGAAAAATCGAGTTGCTTGTGAAAAAAGAAATATCAGTAAAAAAAACTTTTAGTTGTTGTCTTGACCGTATTTCATTACCAAAACGACCACTTTGTTAACCTGATGGTAAGTAGCATCTTTGCCTAAGTCAGATTCAAAGAATAAAATCCACTCAATACTGATAGCTATCATTTTCCGCTAAAAATGCCCTGCGCTCGTCACTGGAGACGATAGATTTTTATTAGCAACAAACCTACTTATACAAAACTTCCATTTCACGAACCCTAGTCGAACGAACCCCAGACGACTCAGGGGGGTACTCTTCTAGTGCTACAGGAGCCTACTAGTATCACATTAAATAACAGGTAAAAAGGACGAATAATTACTAAATTGCGTATATTTTACGCGCTTCAAAGCAGCCTTTTTCAATAATATCTGTTCCTCGTTCAATCCCTCGGTCCTCCACATGGATCCAAGATGGATCACAACATTCTTTAAATCATCACGTTTCATCAGCAATAAAGTTGTTTTAACGGTTACTGAAACAATCAAGATTGGTATGGTATTGGATGTGAAGAGTCCTCCAAAGAAGTTAAAAAGTATCATGAAATTCTTCGTAATTTTATGCGTATTCTTGTCGCCCAAATTGTGTAAAAAATACAATTAGATATTTATACAAACAAAATTATAAATCTGTACTTACCTTCAGCCGTCACAAGCCACATCGGAATTACATTGGCCTGTTGAAACACGTCCTGTCCCTCGATAACTATTTTGACAATGTACGCTGTCAAAGATAAGAAATGCATAATATGTAATGGCGCCATGTACAAGAAACGCCAGTTCGTTTTCCAAAACGACGAGTTTTCTGACGGAAACATGATGTTGCTTCTTTTAAGCACCTCTAGACATCTTCTGAACGGTTTCACGTACTCTTCTGGTAGAATCTCTAGTCCATCCATTGTCCTTAAAGAGTGATGTTTGGCGTCTCACTAACGATAGGATAGGGAGCCTGCTGAAATTTTAAATCTGTTAAAATATATTAAATTATTATTAAAATCATATCTTAGCAATGCATAGATCGCGCTCCAGCTCGGTTGAGCGAAAACTTACAATAGATCACTGGTGGAGACTAGATGATTAAAACGGAGAATCGGGATATCTGGCGCAACATGGGTGGGGTGGGTCCCCCTTTGCACAGCAGTAGACTCGTACTACGGTGATATGAAGGATTAAATTTTTAATAATGTTTAACCAAATCAATACATTTCTTATGATATGATGATGTGTTGTCTACATTGAACAAGTCAACCTTAAATGCCGCTGTTTCATGTACATAAAAATCAACTGAATTGGGATCCATAAAGACATTTGGACAAATTAACAAACAGTTCAATTTTATGAAACCAAAACATGCAATTACACAAAATCTGTTATTTGAACACCCGCTTCGAGTCGTTTTAATTGCTATCAAACTAGAATTTTTGTAACTGTCATTTAGTATTTCACATTTAAATACCCCACTTGCAAGTCATTCATTTATTTTAATAACAGTCAATTTTATTTCACGTAACAACGCTAGCGGTTTTGATATTTGCTACTTGAATCTAAGGAAGCCTGTGGACTAGAGCACTTGCTGGGTTTTTATACTTTTTTTTCCCCTCAGAAGTTCGTAGTACGAGTACTGTACTGTGATACTATACTTCTGGACTGTAATGTGGCATTTGAAAAGCACTTAATACTGTTACTTAAGATACAAGTTAGCTAGCACACTGTGCTCGCTATTTCGAAATCACTTATATAGGGCAAATAGAGTATTATTTTTCATCCCTATTTTATACCCTCAGGGGGGAATTTAGCAATCCTTCCTTAGGGGAAAAAATATTGTTGTGCATAGGTAAAATATGGCAACAGGCATGGTATAACTTTAGTATTGTCAGTAATATGAAAAAAATGGTCTTATTCACTCAACTGTGAACATTCGAAAGAGAAGTCGGCTGTTACACCAAAGGTTCGATCCCGGGCAGTATAGTAAAAATTGTGGGCAAGATCATGTCTGTTTGTATTGGTCTGGGTGCTAAACAACGGATAAACATGTAAATATGTTTATCCGATGTTTAGTACACATATGACAGGCTAAATACTTAGTTTGGGACTAGATAGCGCTGTGCGCATGCCAGTGGACATATTTATTTATTATCATTTATTTTATTAGGAATATTTTTGTCAGACGAGAAGATGCCAATCAAACATGAGGTTATTGCATTCAAATCATCAATCTACGAAATGCCATGATAATTTCTAAAATAATTGGCATTGCACCAACGAATTTATCCATGAAAAACATTGTTGACTTTAAAGCCTTTTGACGACGTGACTACTCAGCGATTTTGCAGCGGGGAAAAATAATGTCATACTAAATTAAAACGCCTTTTAATTGCTTCCCTCGGTGCCAAGGAAGTTTTTGACTGACTTAACAATGTCATGCATTGACTAAGTGACGTTATAATAAAAAAATGGGTCAAATGATAAATGAATATTAAATCATAAAATGTAAAATATATATGTATACACAATAATATTTAGTGAAAATAAATAACTTTGGTATATAAAACCAATAACATACAATTCGAGTTGCAGTTTGCTTTACGTACAAAATATTTTAATAAAGTAGTGTTAGCTATAAATATTTGAACGTATTAAATTGTTTATATTTATACGTAATCATGTTCTTATAATGACATTTAACAGTGTCGCCATCTTTGGTCTGTAGACAAAGTTAATAGTACTTCTCGTAATTTTAATGAAATTACTGTATTATATTAAACTAAATTGTCAAATGGCTTATGCTTGTATTAAAATGTTTTGAAACAATGGAAATGTAATAATGTCTTAATA
This sequence comes from Leucinodes orbonalis, assembly GCA_019425675.1. Classification (NCBI taxonomy): domain Eukaryota; kingdom Metazoa; phylum Arthropoda; class Insecta; order Lepidoptera; family Crambidae; genus Leucinodes; species Leucinodes orbonalis. The sequence continues at coordinate 73,185 of PQWD01009436.1, forward strand.
TAACATTTATTCAACCGGAAGTGTTGCAGTGGCGCCACCTTTATGAATACTTTTGTTGATTATTTAGTACAGTTATAATGTTGACTTCCGATTATAGGGTATAAATACTGATTGTAAGCATGCAGTTCATGAATTCTCTTGTAAAGTGTGAAAGAATAAACATCTCTTGTGGAAACTGTTTTACTGTTTTTTATACATACAAACAGTAGGAACTTCTTACACTTCTAATATAGTAAAGAGACCTAGTTCCTCAGCAATAATGTTAAGGAAACTACAGGCCAATGAAATTAGGTAGGGTCCGGAAATTCATAACAAATAATATACCTAATAGTTTTCCTGTTAACGAAATTCTCGCTACCAAATATCCGTTCGGATTTGTTCTACTCTGTTGAAATATGTTGCTTTTCTCTAATTTAGCTGAAACTAGAAAGCTAGTCTAACTCGGATACTAGGTTTAAAATTAAAGTTGTAAATTGCTCAGGATTATTTAGATTCCCTTAACTTTGGTAATTGCGAAATGACTTTATTTGGATTAAAAAGTTCGTGAACTAGGTTTTAGTGAATACAAATTATGTTTCACCAAGCAATAGTGTCAGGGCCGATTTATTACCTAACGTAAGATTTCATGTAATGCCTTCGTATATTATGGTCAAAAAATTTCTGGTATATTTTATAACTTTTTGACTAGTGCATGAATTTTACGAGTGACTCAGATAAGGTTAAGAAAAAATAAATTAAATAATAATCCTACCTCTGCAATGATTTCAAAAAGAGATATTAATTCGAATTTAAAAACCAATGGATCAATTAAAAGCATGAGTTAAAAGTCGTCAGCTGCAATTTCGACTTAAGATAAAAGCTTTTATAATAGCCGACTCCTACCCAAAGATATTGATTATTAAGTATTTATTCATATGTTTTAGACCTCTTATCAAATAAATTATCAAGACGTGAGTAAAAAAATCTACAATAAAACCAACAATTTTGCAAAATTTAATTAAACTTAATTTTTGATGTGGGATAAAACAAATTCAAAATAAGCACATCGATCGGAGAACAGAAGTGATCGACAGGAGAGCCTAAGATTGGTTATTTGAAGTGGCAAGGCTCATTCTGCTTAAACCTTTGGATACGGTGTTAATACGATTTCCAAGACATGACTCCGGTAAGAAAAGAGAATGGGTGGTCAGTAGCAGAAGAATTTTGACTTATAGGAATTGATTTTTGCCAAGCTATCGACGATTTGGCTATAATAATGTACAGGTTGTATTAGATCTATATATACACCTATTAAAACATACACAGCATTATCGATAATAATTAAAACTTATTTGACAAAAATGAGATAACACATAATAGTTAAAATCGAAATGTGTAATCTCATCATTGGACAACATTTGAATTTCTTCGTAGGCAGGCGCAGGTTTCCTCACGATGTTTCATCATCATCAGCTTATTAAACGTCCCCACCGAAACCGACCCGTATAGGGTGATTAGGCCTTAGTCGTCCACGCGGCCGCGCGCGGATTGGACGACTTCATACACAACCTTCGAATCTCTTCGTAGGCGTGGATGAAGGTTTCCTCACGATGTTTTCCTGCACCGTAAGAGCGTCGGATAACATACATATATTTTCGAAAATTCGAAAACATTGGTACGTGTCGGGATTTGAAACTCAGTCCTCCCGATAGGAAGGCGACAGTCCATACCATTGAGCCTCCGACGCTCTTCCTCACGATGTTAACCTTTATCGTAAAAGCGTCGAATAAACGTACACATAATTTCGAAAATTCGAAAACACATTTGTACGTGGCGGGGTTTGACCTCCAGATCCGAAGGCAACAGTCCACACCAATGAGCCACCGACGCTGATTGATTTTTATGTGCAATTAATTAATTGCCATTCTTGCAATTACGTAAGTACTCATATTTAATGGAGACATTAAAATATGATACTCACAATAATTCGTAACTTGAAAGCAATGCGTGATTACACGCGATGCAAACTTTTACATGGCGCTTTGTGTGAGCGCACGAACAATGTAATCCGGTATAAGTCAAAGTTGGTGCAGAATGCACAATTGAACAAGTCGGGTCATGCGACGGCCCCGACCGTTTGCGAACTCGATGTGACTTTGCAAAGAAGGTGACTCCTTTAATTTTCTTGCTCACTTCGCATGACGACTTTTTTAGTTTGTGTACGTAACTGCCGAATTTGCCGTAAGAAATTTGCACACGATGTTGGGAATTTTTCAAAACCTTATTCTTATGTTTGTTTCCATATTATATGAACATTTCAACTATTAATCTTCTTTTGAATATAGTCGTATAAAATGTATTTTGCATCTTATTTCTATTTAAGTTCACCGGAATAAATCCTTTATTTTAGTTCAGATAACTGAAGTTGAATTTTCATTGCACTGCTTGCACTGAGATCTTTAAATAATATTTTATATGATTCACAGAATCCCTACTTATGCATCCATGGACTCATTCAAGGAATAGTGGAAGTGAATTTTACTTGTATATAGGCTTAGATTTTATTGTATATATAAGTATTTAAGCCGCTGAGACCAAAACTGTAAAAAGCTGTAAAAATAACACAAAGCAATTCTGCTATTTCCATAAACAGTTCAAAACATCATTTTTCATAAATACAGAATACACCAATTCGAGTACCTCGAAAGATGCATTACACATCTTCACTAATTTGACTAACCATAGAACCAGCAATCTACAAAAAAATAATCATTTCCCCAATCTTAGAAGCCTTTGACGTAGCCATTTAATTTTTACTATCAACACATCGCAGCTGCAGAGGAATAAAACAGCTCAGAATATTCCCTTTGGTGGCGATTTAATTAAAATGAATGCAAAAATTATGCAAAAGATTCCAGAGTGCATCCGCTTTGTTTGTGTTCGCGTTGAATTAATCCAATGTTAAATGTTGTTAATTACGACTTTCGCGCGTTCAATCGACACCGTTACAGCTTTTTATTAATAAGTCGTTTACATAATATTCCTTTCATGGTTCTGATAGCGAATGCACGTTACATTTAAACGTATTCCTTTTTAACCGACTTCAAAAACGATTACTCAATCCGACCGTACATTTGTTTTTATTGTTTGTTCGCGGACATATTCTTCGTTTATGAACCGATTTTGAAGTTTTCTTTTTTGTTGGAAAAAGAATACTTTAGCGGTGGTCTCATGATAACGGAGTCAGAGTCTGATGAAAAGAGAACCAGAGAAATGGAGGGAAAATTCTAAATCGTAACCGAGTAAAGCAATTATATCTTCTAGAAGAGTCTCCTGGAAACATCGAATAAAATATTTTGTATTGTGCTTCGATTTAATTACATTTGATTAAATAGTATGTTATGAGTGCTGACACTGGTATTTTTTAAAAACAGTAGTAATACTATAATACTGAATCCGAGTAAAGTGTCTAAACTTCCATTGCTTTTAACATGTTTTATTACTTTGTGAGCTACAAAATGCTATAATAAAACGTAGATTTGATAACTACTGCACTTTAAATATTTAATTAAATGTAGGCTTCATCATTTCAATAATTTTATTAAGATCTATGTCCGTTTAAGTTTTGCGCCACTAGACTGAATTGATAAAAATTGCAACGAACTTCGCTATACAATCAACTTAATATTCTGATGGAAAATCTCTGCAAACTCACCAGCAATGAAACAATAATGAAACTAAAAGTTAATACATTTACCGCGAACTCGCAAAAGCCTTTATTTCTATTGTAAAATCCTTTGCTTTTATTGAATTAAAAATATAGTTCACAGACCTCTGGCTGCAGATCCTATTCCATTAATACTGAATTCCAAACTATATAACCGTATCAGAAACACTGGGGATACCTGTCATTACCACACCCAGACATTATACGTAACAGCACCCTTCAAAATAACTTGGAATTTACCGTAATTCGCAACTGCAGTTTGCAAATTACGGTCTTCAGAATCGTTGTGGTACGAGCTCACCAAAATTATGAAATTTCAGGGCCAAACTTAAGATATTTTTAAAGGAAATTTTATGAAAAATACTAAACAAAATAAATCGGCCCTTTTAAAGAGTTAGTATATTTAGGAATAATACAGATGGTTTTATGCCTGAAATAGTAAAATCATGATTTCACATTATAGTGATATCGTACCATTACAACAAGAAGATAGTGATGTGTCCAACTCCCAAAGAGTTTCATGAGATCAATTTTCTTTCATCAGTTCTCATATACGCATGACTCATTTGTCTTCTATCAAAACAGCAGGACTAATCTTCCTGCATCATCTTTAATCATGATCAAGTAATAGAAAACTGAGGGCTTATAATATTTTGCCTAAGAATAACTACTAATTTATTAAAATAAGGTTGCATCTTATGAATAAGTCATTTTCACCTCATCTTGACTATAAATTTGTATTGGATCACAATAAAGACACATTATACTATTTACAAAACAAGGTTTCTGTTTAATTTCATAAAAGTGTTCAATAGTGAATTCACAGTTAAAAGCTTTTTTATCGGGACCATTTCAGTCTGTTACATTTAACATTTCATTTTAAATAATATTTTAGGGCACTCACTACTTACTTACTTGGCTGTAAAAACATTTTATTTCACACGAATCTGAAATGGAAAAAAATAAATAATATATGAAAAGAAAATATTTGAATTATATCGGTACAAATATTATAAAGCTGAAGAATTTGCTTAAACGCGCTAGTCTCACTACTGATCCGATTTGAAAATTCTTTCAGTGTTAGATAGCTTTTTTATCAAGAAAAGTTGTTTTTTCTTTTGAAAGCTTCCGCTCGTGCACTGCTTAAGCGGTTAAAGCATAAAGTTTCGCATAAGTCCGCGACAGCATAATTATATGTCTATGGATTATGGTTTTTGCACTATAAGTTTTTTTACACCCAAATCTGTTTTTTAATAATGCGTTATTTGCGAAAATGTTTTTATTAAAACATAATATTAAATAACCATTATTCAAATCAATACGTTATTTATCACAAGTATTTAGTTTAAAACAAAGAAAGATCTTTGAAGATATCGCAGGTTTAACTCAACTATTCAATAAATAAAATTATAATAATGAAGCCATTTACACAACCTAAAACGTAAACCTTATTTTTTTTATTCATTGATGGTTAAAAATATTTCCTAAGTCATTATTATATTTGTTACTAAATATATTCATGTTCAGTTCTACATCTCGAAATTGTCTGCTCAGAAATGCTTAGAAGGGAAATGTGATTTCAATATTTCACGCATATAAATATATGTTATTACAGGAACATTAGTTTCTGAGGAAAAATGTCTTTGAAGTTATATAAAGGGCCCTAATTTTCTGTCAAACAGACACGTTGAGCCTCCCGTGCTCAGATGAGAATCGGTTTGATATCTAAAAATAACTTTATGTCGCATTATATTTTTCCTTAATACAGCTTCCAACAAATTAATAAGATGAATGGACGGACACCTAAGCAAAAGCAAAAAGAAATTATTTACGTATACTATTTTGACGATAATCATTACGTTTAGTTTTTTTTTGTAGATAGACTTTATCACTAGTTAGTCGTGCGTGAAATAACGCTTTAGTTGTGTTACACCTGGTAATAACACACTCCCAGACCAGACCTGACGTCCCACGCTGCGCCTGCCTAAGCGAGGTCACCACTCCAACACGTTTCGGCTCCATCGACCATCTGAACGTCTGGAGACATGACCGGCCCACTTCCACTTCAGCGTGCTTATTTCCGATCAATGTCGATAACCTTGGTTCTACGGCGGATATCTTCATTACGATTTTATCCGCCTCAATCACAATGCATTATTACATATTAAACCGATAATATTATAATAATATGTTAAGTTTAATCTCATTGTAAATGAACTTGTAAGTTTTATGAGACAAAAAAATAAATTTTGTTTAAACCTATATCCCAAGACTAGGTATTGTCAACGAGAGTCACACTGAGAGACTGGTGCCTGCTGTGATTTAGAAAAACCTGTGATACAGTCCACTAAGGCTTGAGGTTAAGAATATAACAGAATAATCAAATAAAGGAACAAAAAATAAAATAAATTAAATAAAAAATTATACACAAATGGCCACAATGATAGTTCATACATAATAAAATATTAATTTATTTATCATATATACAGAACAGCGTAACAGTTATACTAAAATGGAACATGGTGTTCAGGTTTATGCAAATAGTAGTCCATACCCTGTGCGTCCAGACAACCCGGAAAGCGCCAACTTATGAAATGATTCCCACTTATTCGCCCATTTTCCTTTCCAGATTTTAAACCATAGGATCTGCTGTCAACAATAGCACTTAATTTGACAAAACATAAATAATTTATTGTTCTTGCCATTAGTGTCACTCACTTTGCATCATCATTATCAGCTCATTAAACGTCCCCACCGAGGGGCACGAGCCTACCCGTATAGGGTGGTTAGGCCTTAGTCGTCTACGCGGGCCAAGTGCGGATTGGACGACTTCACACACAACGTTCGAATCTCTTCGCAGGTGTGCATGAAGGTTTCCTCACTATGTTTTCCTTCACCGTAAGAGCGTCGGATAACGGACATATATTTTTCGAAAATTGGTACGTGTCGGGGAACCTCAGCCCTCCCGGTAGGAAGGCGACAGTCTATACCATTGAGCCACCGTCGCTCCACTTTGCATACTCTACTCATAATTTCTATGCAGGCCACCACAGGACTTGCGTAAATCGTGCTCAAATACTTATTATGAATTAACAAACGCTGAAATTTTAGTCTTCAATTTTCCATGGTGGATTTGGTTATGGTGAGCCGTGTAGTGATAACATTATGTAATACTACTATAATACTATCGATAGTATCGATAGTTTTGGCAAGTGCTGATACTGTCGATAGTCAATATTTAATTCAAAATTTAACTGACAATAAATAGGCTTCGATGGTATAGATACTATGGATAGTATGCTTGTGTATCTATAGTTATTACTATTGCAAGATTATCGATAGTACCGATACTATTCATAATATCGATACTTTCGATAGTATAGCTTAAGCCCAATTATCGGTAGGTGTTAGGGTCCTGGGGACTAAATGAGTGGACTGTATAATCTGTAGAAGCTGGTTTATTTGTTACAATGAAGAACAGAACAGGCACGATTGGAGCGCGATTGCGGTTGGAGGAGTCCGTGGTAGATGTGAGCGTGTCCGGGTGTCGATCGCTAGTGGGCCGCCCCGCTGCGTCTCGTCGCGGCCGTTGTGACGACACGTTCCTCCCGCGCGTCTCCTCCCGAGCGTATCAGGACCGGTCCTCAACAGTAGGCCTATAGATAGTATAGCTTTGGCCCAACTATCGAATATTTTTTTATAAAACACATCATCTCTTGGCAGAGTATTAGTATTTCTGGGACTTCAGGTCTTGCAAATATTCATGAGTGGCTGTGTCAATTACCATCAAGTGATTCGCAAGCCCGTTTGCTAGCTGTTCAATAAAAAAAAAATAGTATCCAAAAATTCCTTTGCCTATTTCAGCCATTAACGAAAGTAACCTGGGGTATTACAGCCATCTCTTAAAACAGTCTTACTAAAATGATACGTCAGCATTTTTGTACCAGATAATGTGAAGTAATATTACTTTATAACTGTTTTAAGAGATGGTGGTAACTCCCCTGTACTAGAATACCCCGTTACATTATCCCGCCCTCCCGCACTTTGGCGCAAACAACAAAACTCCCGCCCGAAACTCGGTAAGTTATTAATGGCACTTGTTCAGAACAAAAGAAACAATCTGGAGCACTTATTGGTTTAAACTTAGCGAATTAATTGCGGTGAAACCAAACGGCTTAATTCGCCGCGGTCTCGAGTGGTGATCGAGGATGCCCTGATGTTTCAATAAAGCGTATCGAGCACGGGTAAGATTTTATAGGTGAAGTTTTAAATATATTTTATGAATTAGAATTGTGCTTGAATAATTATGTTATAATCTTAGAGTGGTATATGTTAACACTCACTAATCTTAATTTACCCTGCATCATAGGTTACGCCTTTAAATCAGGTGGTTTACGAACACCAGTGACCTTCAGCTTGTAATAGGCTTCTCGATGAATTTTACAATAACGGAAAGATATTCAAGGAAGCCAATTATTGAACGTTACGACGAATATGGTAAAATAATAAGAGTTCATCTTAATTAACAGTCCTCTCGCAAGTGTACTTCGAAAATTAATCTTAGTTAAGTAAGACATTCTCATTAAACTAACCTGTCATTTTCCCAATGAGCTCTAATCCGATGTGATATTTATAACGTACTGGCAAAGTTCCAGTTTCCCATAAATTTGTAATCACTAGAATGATATTGTGACAGAGACTTAGAACACGCGTAGTATTGTCTTAAGCTTTCGCCTTTGCACACGTTAGATGAAATCAGTGTTGTTCTGCTTATATTTTCATGCTGATATGTGAATTCCTCTTAGTACTGGTCCTTATTTGTGAATTTTCTTCTACACATTGAAATCCCACAAGTGTGTGTGTGCAAAAAAGGTTTGGTGTTACAGAAACTTAAACCTTTGACAAGTCGCCATCACATGACTACACATCGAAACAGTGTTTTTATTATATGCGTCATACAACTTACATATACCCATCTAGAACCCATACACGTACCTAATACCCTTGGTTCGACCAAACACACCTACGTGCCGTTATTTACGATTCCCTTGAAATGTCAATTTTACCCCAATTTTCCTTGATATCTAAAATTGATATGGGCGTCCGTATAAAATATAAAGACTTGTTAGTCCCAAAATTTGTACTTGCTAAGGGACGTTTTCGAATTGAATAAGATGAATGGTATTAACATCTTAAAGGTTGAGAAGATGGAACAAATTCGTATTGGAGCAAGTGCTTTTCAAGAGTCCAGTATATTAAAACAGTACTGTAAAAATCGATTTGTGTTGACTTCAAATGTTATTTATTAGTGATCAATTTAATATAGATAGGTTGGTACGACTCTTTACAAAGTTTTGTAATGTACATAATATATAAACTTTTTGAATCTCATAGATAAAAAACATTACTTACTGGTTATAATGTTAACAGTTACAAAATAAGGATCACAAGTCAGAAATACGACGTTTTACTATACCTATTACCGGTTACTTCTCATTTCAACCTATCGCGGTTCCCTATTGGTCATAGGTCTCCCCCATTTTGCGCCAGCTCTCTCGGTCCTCAGTTTTTCTCATCCAGCATCCAGCGAGCTTTCGCAAGTCGTTGATGCATCGGGCCGTAGGGCGTCCTACACTACGCTTGCCAAGATGCGGTCTCCACTCTAGAACTTGCCTGCTCCAACGGCCATCGTTTCTGCGACATACGTGACCAGCCTACTGCCACTTCAAATTGCTGATCCGCTTATATATAACTTAATAGCCATGTCGGTCTCTTGCGTATAACATCATTTCTGATTTTATCCTTAAAAGAGAATCCGAGCATAACCCGCTCCATTGCCCGTTGAGAAACTTTAAATTTGTGAATCAATGCCGCAGTCAGTTATTTGTCCGAAATAAACCACGCAGATTGTTTTATCATCCAATATAATAAATCGTTCTGTATACGTAACTCATTTTACCAAAATTTTGAATTGAGTTAGTTTACGACTGAAGGTAGAATATATTTAACTTTGCTAAATTTTGATCTTTATATTCAAGATAGAGCATTGTTATATACGAACATACAACAATTTTACAAAATCCTTTTAAAAATGTTCGTATAAAAGGAACGGTAATATCAGCTTATTAATGCTACCATAACTTAGGTAATATCATTAAAAAATACGTTTTACTTTTCTATAAACTTATTTTTGCGAAAATTTTAACTTATGTTTTACATATTAAATTATCGTGGATTTGGAATGTTACAAGAAATATTTTATGCTGACTCCGCCTTATCCCGTATTCCAAACCGATGGTCACGTAATATTATCGTTCTGAACGTCACGTAAGCGATAGTGAAAACGTACGTTAAAAATGTTTTGTTGATTTTATTGTAAATCACCCTGTACGGGTAGGCTCGTGCCCCTCGGTGGGGACGTTTGATGAGCTGATGATGATTGTAAATAATTCTTATGATTTATCGTACAAACTTCAATGTATTAAAAACTTTCAAATTAAAAAAGCATTTTTTCATAAAACATTCCCTAGATAAAAAGAAAAATGACAAAATCGTACTTTGAGATTCTTGAGCCTTCATCAATGATATTAATTTTCTCCATCATCAATGATACTTATTTAATGTGAAGTTTTGGTTACCTCAATGTGCCTTTTGTAAACTGATATGAGAACACGGATAATAAGTATTGAACTCTTATAATATTTTTGTACTTTAGCATAGTGTAATAATGTATTTCAAATATTATCCAATAGAGAAGACTTTTGACAAGTAAATTGAGTACATTTTCTGACCATACGAAACACATCTGGTTGGTTGTGGTCATAGATTTCCGATGTGTGTGGTTGTGGTTGACGGATTGCAATCAATCCTTCTTCTATGCCAGTTAAATTTTAGTTTCCTTTTAAACCCTAAAGCCAATGGGTCGAATGCCAAGTTTTTTTTATGTAAAGAAGAGAACAAGACGTTCAAAACGTTCACCTGATGGTTAGTGATACACCTGACCATGACAGAGCGGTTTTGAAGTAGACCAACAACTGATAAACAGATATTATTCTCCATTAATGCCGCACTGCGCCCGTCACCCGAGACAACAGATGTTAAGTCTCTTATACCCGGTAATTTCGCTAGAAAGTTTTGTTAGTTAAAATCATACACCCTCATCATGATTCAGTTAACTAGTTGGTTTATGCGGTTTCGCGTGTTAGTCTCGATCGTGTTGATGGGGAACGCCCTAAACCCTCCTCGTCTGCTGCCAATCGCTCATTTATTTGGCTTGGAGTTGTTAACACACGAAATCGGAACAAATTAGCGGTTTACTATCGTTCAAACTTGGTTTTAAAAATTTGAAAAATTTGAGTAAAGTAGTCAATGCGAAAGTAAAATATATATGGATAAAAACAATAATGACAAAATAACCTATACTAATAAAATAAAGCTAAAGAGTTTGTTTGTTTGTTTGAACGCGCTAATCTCAGGAACTACTGGTTCGATTTAAAAAATACTTTCAGTGTTAGATAGCTTATTTATCGATGAAGGCTGTAGGCTATATATCATCACGCTATGAGCAATAGAAGCAGAACAGCAATGAAGAATGTTTCAATATCGGGGGAAATTTTCATACTTGAAGCTTCCGCTGCGTACACTGCGTAAACGGTTAAAGTTTCGCAAAAGTCATGTATCAGAGTATCGTTCCCATTTTAAAGGTCCAAAATAATGCATCATTTGCGAAGGTATTTTCATAAATATGATAAGAATCCTTATCCAAATAAATACTTTATTTATTACAAGTATTTCATTTTGAACAAAATTGCCCTTTACAACATTAACTTAAATGAATATCTTATGAGTCGCAGTTTTAACTCACCTATATAAACGAAGTAGCGGGTTAAAGAGAGCGTTTGGCCAAAGTAACTATTCCACGCGGACGAAGTCGCACGCAAAAGCTAGTTACATAATAAACTTAAATTACATTACAAATATACTATCAATAAATGAATTTTGATTTTGACTAACCAGCTTACTCCATTTATTGTCAAGAGGTTGGTTCGCTATGTACTTGTTTGTATCAAATCAGTATGAATGTTCTTAAGAAATACGCAAGACTTAGAGAGGAGTAATGTACCGCTGCGCATTTGGTATTTCAATTAATCTTCAAACTGTTAGCAAACATTGAATTTCGGATTAGCCTCAGTAGTTACGTTCTATCCGGCAAACAAACGGATTAGTTTCAGTGTTGCCACCTTAGTTTAAATAAAAGAGCTTTTTGGCTAGATTGAGCATCAAAAGATTTTCAGTTCTAAAAATGCTGAAACAATCGTGTCATGAAGCCGTTTTTTTAGAGAGTCTATAAGTACGTCATCATGAACGATGAAATAGCAAGCAGTACTTGATGCATGTCGAAAACTTCATAATTTAGTAATATTTTTCAAGTCAGGGGAAAAGGGCTCTTTTCGGACTAAATCGTTAAAAAAGGAGTTCACCTATACTAAAAAGTGCTTGATCTGGCCACAAAAGGGCTAAAGTGGCAACACTGATTAGTTCTAGTTTACCTTAGTTGCCGGCATTAATCTTTGCCGAAGTGGCTTCTAATTAGATGTCTTTGGTAGTACTATGAGCGTCGGTGGCTCAATGGTGTGGACTGTCGCCCTCCTACCGGGAGGGCTGAGGTTCAAATCCCGCCACGTACCAATGTGTTTTCGAATTTTCGAAAAATATATGTATGTTATCCGACGCTCTTACGGTGAAGGAAAACATCGTGAGGAAACCTGCGCACGCCTGCGAAGAGATTCAAAGGTTATGCGTGAAGTCGTCCAACCCGCACTGGGCCCGCGTGGACGACTAAGACCTAATCACCCTATACGGGTAGGCTCGTGCCCCTCGGTGGGGACGTTTAATGAGCTGATGATGATGGTAGTACTATGGCCGCTTTCAATGCCTTGCTCATCATTGTCGTTGTGCAATAAGCCGAAACTTGGCTTAGTTAGCTTGATTGACGGATAAGCACTTATTGAAAACAATCAGATTATTGGTTTTGTTGTACAAAATGAATATGTTAACTATCAATTGTATTACAAAACAGGAAGGAGCTTTTCTGTTACAGGCAAGGCCTTGCTTCGCGAGTGGCGTCCGTATAACGGGAAAAAAAGCGTAGGCCGCCCTCTAACGAGATGTGCCGATGGCCTGGTTCAAGTTATGGGAAACAGATGGATTTCGACTAGGGATTGGTCCCGGTGGAAATCATTAAGAGTGTCCTTCGCTCAGCAATGTATTAGGTTGCATGATCAATAGTATGGCAACTTGTCTTGGTTAATTAATATGATATGGTTCTTATTATTGTTTGAATGTGTGTGTGTGTGTGTGTATGTGTGTGTATGCGTGTGTATTTTTATGAACTGATTACATTACGTTTTACTATTGTATGTTCTCTATGCCTCATAGTTGAGCGATTCTATATAAAATAGTCCATCACATTACCAATTCTTCTTCGATGTATAGATAAACCTCAGTCGGTCTCTCGGTTTTAAACCAAAAGCAGATTACTTGAAGTTTACCTTAGTTACCCACATTAATCTTCGGCCCAAGCGACTCCTAATTAAATATGTCGCAGAAGAACGTAAAAACCGCCAGAGCGTAAAATAACTAATAAATTTTATGAAGCACCAGACATTGTGATGCCATAGCAATAAATTGATCCGAAAACTTAGAAGAGTTTTAACGTAACGCCAGAAATAATAATGAAATGCTAAGATATATTGTTTTAAACGAAAACTAAGATTATATTATAAGCCCTAAGGTTTATTGAATACAGTATTTCAAAACAATAGGACAAAACAGAACCTTAGGAAGTCCGCTTTGAAGTTCGTCTGCGTGCGTAAGTCGCACATCAATCGAAATTGCCAAATAGCATTTATGCCACTGTTTTGGAAAAATACAAACCTATCCCTCTATCTGGAGTTTTAAAAATTAAAACTTTAAGAATATTTTTTTATTGCCATACAATGGCTTCTAGCTTTTAACGTAGCTAGCAACATCAACCAAAAACTATTCACTGTAGTATAACAAATTTTCATTAAAATTGGTTTTTGAGTTAGCTACACAAAGAAATGCAAAACCAGTAACAATATAAAGCGCCGGGATCCTTTTGTTTTTCAATCGCACTGACTATTTAGCTGGCTTAGCTAAATAGTCGGTTACATGAGCGTTAGTATTTTATATTGCAGAGAATTCCGCCATACAAACACATTGTCTACGACTACCATTCACTTGTACTAGTACTTTAGTAAGTGTAGATCGTTAGCGGACAAAAGCGTTTTGCTTATGTTTTTATTTATTTCCTCTTAACCTATCACAGTCCACTTCAGCAAGCCTCCCTGATTTTAATGTTTATACTCTATTTATCACATAGTTCAGTAGGCATGTGATAAATCTTCCTATTCTTGCTACAGGTGCTGTACGAAGCGGCTAAAAATGACGATTTAAATAATATATAAATTGAAGCGTAGACGGTCCCAACTAAATGGAACGCTGTCAGGGTATAAGTGTATGATAAATAAAATAAATAAATATCCACTGACATTAGCTAGTAATATGGTTATTTAATAACGGATAAACATCCATATACACATTTTTTAGTAAATACATTCATATTATGCATAGAAAACACCCAGGCCCATTCAAAAAGACATGTTCATGCCCACATACGTTTGTACTACTCGGGGATCAAACCCGGAATGGTGTAAGAGCCGACATCTCAACCAATTACATCACATGGGTCGTCAAATATGATTGGAATAAACCAATAAACGTTGAAAACACACAAAGATCTAGGTACGTAAAATTCAATATGAAAGGCCTTTATTCAGCAGAAGATATAATTTAGATTAGTATAGTTAAGAAGAACTATATTATGTAAACTAATAGTAAAACCATACCACGTTGGTAATACTCAAATCCAGACATAACAGTCCAAAACCGACTTCGCACTATGACTGCTGCATTCATATTTTGATATCTGGAAGTTTAACTCGAACATGTATATACGAGGCGCTGTATAATAAAGTTACGCATTCGCAAAGTAATATAATTTGTACAAAGAACTAAGTTCTGACTTCTGCGAAAGTTGCATATGATACTCATATAACAATTTATCGTTTAATTTGGGCTCCTCCACTCTTACTTAGTACAAATGCTCTTTCATGCCAATCTGAATGAAGTCAAAGCTTCAAGTAGATAAAATTGTAAGTTAAAAAAACAAAATTACATGTTTTGTTTGTATCAAAGAACAGCTAGTTTGAGGTCACTACATCATTAGACGACTCATGTGGTGTAATGGTCGAAATGTTTAAACGATGAGGAACAAGAGTTCGGGGTGTGATCCCAGGGCATTACAAACCTTTCTGTGCATGAACATGTCTGTATGCAATGGTTTGGGTGTTCTTTGTATCATATGTACCTATTTATTTACAAAAAAAATAAATGTTTATCAGTTGTTTAGTACCCGAACTACAAGCTCCGGAGCTTCCGCGTGCATAATATGGGCTGGATCGTACTGTGTGAATGTTAGTTGATATTTATTTATCATTATACACGGTCCCATGGAGAAGAACGTGAAATTTCAAATGGAATAAATAAAAATATAAATTCTCTCGACTCTTAGTCCTTCATTCTATCAAAAACTACTGACAACTCATTACAGTTTTATTAGAGTTATTAAACAATGTGTTGACAATTTTACGCTCAAATTAAAATAAACCGTTATTTTTCTTGAAAAGGGAATAAAAGTTAAATGTTCGTTTAGATTTTTAGAAGCATGTAGATTGTAATCCCTTTATCTTTAAAATAATTAATACTCACCAATATAAACTGAGAAACTGAAATGGTGAGAAAACTGAAAGATTAACAACTCTATGCGGATCCAAATACGCCTACTCGACTTCATCTCCCGTTAGACGCCTTTCATTTAGGTCTGGTGCATATTAAATCAACTTCCATGTTTTGACGGCAAAAATATATTTGAAGTTTCTTAAAACAATATCAGACGATGTTATTGCGGTAATATGAAATTGACTTTTCAATTTTCCAATGCGGCTTATCCTATTAAATGTTGTTTTCAAACATTTTGAGATAAGAACTTAGAAATAAATATTTAAAAAAAACACATTCTCTTATGTACATTAAGCCTTTGTGTTAATTTTACGCTCCAACAAATTAATAAAATATTTTAATTCGCATAGTAATTCTTAATAGTTTGTGTAATAACCCAATTTTGTTAACGTTCCTAAAAATCAGTCTGTTCCCACTTTAATGCCTCTTACCCAAAAAGCCCGCAATTATGAAAAAAGTGACGACATATATATTCATTGGATCCAAAAAAGACATGCAACAAATACACCAAACTCATGTATGTACCTATAGTTACTAACGACATGCTAACGACAGTAAAGTTCCACATTACTCTGTATTGTGTCAACTTCAAATCAAAGTTATACCGATATACAACAAACGACAAGATTGTCGTTTGTTGTAGTCAGTTGACAGTGACATCAAGACCTCAATTGTGTTTAGAACTTGTTATTACTAATGAAATCGTAACAACTACTTTGACTGTTCAGCCCTCTTCAGATCTCATTACAACTTCGTACAGTTTGTTTAATTGGCTACCCACCACTCGCGGAATGGTACACCGACAACCAAACAAACGAGACCTGCCCCTTTACTGAAGCTGTTCCAAATTTTGGAGGCTTGGTGTGCGCTTTGATAGGCTCCACGGCTCTCGCTATCTGGTTATGCTTAAATGCAATAGTGCCGTGATAGCTTTATAACTAGAATTGTTGTTGCGCTCGTGTGAAATTGCTGCATGAATGTCTGTTACGCTGAATTATGGCTAATGGCCGTCCACGGGTTTGCAGTTTCACACGTGGGATTTACATTTTAACTTGGCCAAGTAACTGTGTCTGCGTACATTTGGGGATAGGTTTAATCTAGCCGGAACATCTGAGGTTCTGGGAATTGGCTCGCTGGCAGGTTTATTACGGACCCAAGTAGACACTTGGGCAACGCTAGATATCGTGGTACACGGGAAATATATGTTGTCTGCAGTAAGTAAAGTGATTTGCACCATTTGTTGTGCCTACAATTTGCGAATTTCTATTGGCTTAAAATATATGATTACGCTCTTAATGAACAAGAAGTGCTCTTTTCTATTTTACCATTTAAATTAATTCAAATTTTGAACGAGAAAACAAGTTGCCTCAGCAATATCTACCAAATCACTTTAATAACTTTGCTTATAAAAATGTGGCCGTAGACACTTAAACGAAATATTAGTTATTAAATTATATTTTGTGATCTGAACCTCAAAAGAAAAGCGTAGGTTTCTTTTTTTACCCGAATCACTTCGTTTTTTTTATTATAAATATTAATTTAAATTCAGTCTTCTTCGCATTATATTAAAAATATATGTCTTCATTATAATTTTGTGTTATGTTCGCTTAAAGCAACAATAAGAAGCTCCTTTCAAATGTTTCTGTTATTATTTCAAAGACAGTTTGATCAACCCTAACAATGATAATTGTGACATTTATATTACCAAAATAGTCTGTCATACCATTAGGTCATTTCAAACCTGCAGCTATCTGAATCTGCAAACATTTAATACCATGATAACAATACAATAGCAAAACTTATTCAATTGCGAACAAAAAACTTGCTAACTCAGATAAAAAATAATCTCCCCAAAATCCCCTTCGGTGGAAATAAAAAGGGAAAAGATCTTCGCAACACAATAAAATATTACGACTTAACAGTTAACAAGAACCATATAAAAGTAGTCATAGAAACGTGTCACGGACGGGACATAAAATGAAATTGCGTTTAATTTGGAAAAACTACTTGTTTCATAAAACTAAGAGATCTCAGAATACGGCTCTTAAACAAAAGTTGGCTAAAGAAGCCTTATTTTGTGTACACGAGATACGTTTGTTTTCATCCAGACAGGGTGAGCTCCGTCTGATTTATAACTTATTTGCGAGGTCCAACATGTCTACGACTATTACGACTTAAATTACTTGATACATTTTGTAAACAACCCGTTAATTGGGCCTTTCCTATGATAAGTTGTACGTTAATGATAAACATAGAATTAAACTCATTATCTCGTATTTTATTTGTTTTGTGAAAATCAGCTTTCAATCTACCACAGTCCAGACTCAGGTGTCCTATATTTTGCACCAGGTAACGGCTTTTCGCAAGTCGTCAGTTCATTAAACTCTAGGGAGTCCTACACTATGGAGTATAGGACTCCCTCTAGAAGAAGACTTCAATTACTTGTCCACTCCAAATATAAAATGTTAAACGTTTAAACTTGACAAAAGTTCTTTCGTATCAGTCTACACTGGGCATGCGTAGCGAAGTTGTGTAAGCAGGCTTGGTGGGCTACCGTCATTGCTTAAAACAGTATTACTTTAATTATACGTCAGCATTTTGTTATTTTCGTTGTTATAATCATTTGCTAGGTGGTAGACTCGGTACTGAGTCGTCTAGGTAGGTATCACCGCAGTGCAGATATCAATCCGTGAAACAGGAGTGTTATGCACTTCTGTATTTCGGGATGAAGGCACTGTAGCTAGTAAAACTACTGGGTATAAGATACCTAACATTTGTCGTCTCGGATAACTGGCGCAGAGAAGTATTGACGGAAAAATTACGACCTACTGTTATTAATTTCCTTCAATACCGCTTCTGTCACGGTCAAGCGTATCACTAACCACCATATGAACGAGTTGACTATCCTGTTCACTTATGACATAAAAAATGTCTTACGTATAAGCTTAGATAAACAATTAACCAACTAGATGCATTTCACTCAAAAAATGTCCGCGTCAAAGTTCTGCCCATCCTTCATCATCATCATCATCATCATCAGTTCATTAAACGTCCCCACCGTGGGGCATGAGCCTACCCGTATAGAGTGATTAGGCCTTAGTCGTCCACGCGGGCCCAGTGCGGATTGGACGACTTCACACACAGCCTTCGAATCTCTTCGCAGGCGTGCATGAAGGTTCCCTCACGATGTTTTCCTTCACCGTAAGAGCGTCGGATAACGTACATATATTTTCGAAAATTCGAAAACACATTGGTACGTGTCGGGATTTGAACCTCAGCCCCCTTGGTAGGAAGGCGACAGTCCACACCATTGATCCACCGACGCTCATCCTTCAGTTGGGCAGAATTCATAATCACGTCGCTTGCTACATGATATATTTCCATATATCAAGCGAATTATATCGCATATCGCCTATTCCAAACGAACATATCTAATGTAAATAACCATGTTGTCTCTGACCCAATTAGAGGAATGCTGTAAAATATTTTGTCAATGTGGCCCAGCTCATTAATAGTGCAAGTTGTTTTACAAGCGCCGGCATACGTAATGAATCATGTTGTCAATGATAATTTGAATAGGTTTTGAAATTCGATTTTACATTTAGAACGATACTGTAAATGTCAATGTTTGTGTTATTTCGTGCGGTTTGCAACAAATTAAATACGTGTACCTAATGTTTTACTCATTTGATTGAAATAAAGATAATACCCCTTATTTGCGTCATAAGTTCGGTGTCATATAGCCTTTGTAAGGAAAGCCAGGAAGTAAACAAGAAGCAAGTACGTAGTGTACTTGGTAACCAACTTACAAGTTTACAAGGGTTTTATGTTTAAGATGCACTTTCGAGAACGCGCCAATGAAATGCGTTATTTCAATATTTAAGGTAATCAATTAAATTATAAATTTCGCCTTATGCACTATATATTATATGGGTACCTATGGTTAGGTTACGAAATCCATCAAATGAATCGTCTCCTGTTTGCCTACCAAAATGAAATTATAAAAAAAATGTTTTGAACATTTACCATCATAAAACATTTTTATATGTTTTCTGTTCTGGAAGTACCCTTAAAGTTTCAGCAAAAGGTTATCTTTGACGTCACATGGACTAATTATTTACCGTAAAACTGTTAGCTACGCCAAAATTCAACAAGGTATCACAGCCAAACCCTACGCCATTGCCCGAAATATTTTGAATAGCCAAATATCACCCGGATTAACCAAGCCGAATGCTTTTGGGTTTAATTAGACGTCCCAAGCGAAGATCTGCCGGATCCAAGATAAGCTGCAATTTCGCATTTTGTTTGAGAGAACTATGAAAATTATTATATTTAGTTACCATGGTAACATGTTATTAAGTTTCTGGGCTTTGATATTATTGAAGCTTAAAAACAATGACAGCTTAGTGAAATTGCGTTAAATTGAAACTATGGAATGTTTTACTGCAGGGCATTAAAAAAATTTTCGGTGCAAATTTATTTCCATAAAACAATAATGTAGATTTAAAATCGTCAATTTAATAAAAAAATGTATAAATTTTAGGTGCCAGTCCCTCATAACTACTGTACACTGTTGGCATAGTAGGCAAATATTGGATCGACCTGAAAATATAAGTCATGGTCATAGATCATTACTACTCTATTTTTCTTCACACTCATAATTATTTTTGTTTTGTGTTAAATTCCCTTTTAACTTTTATGTAGGTATCATAAATGTAAAACTCAGTAGTGTGTCAATAAATGTTTTACTTTCTTACGCATTTTCTGTAAAGGGTATCTATGAAGTCTTAGACCCGTATTCCGGAACGAGACTCAACTGTTGATCTTAATTTAAATAGAGTTAGAAAGGGATCCCGCTATTTTACGTATATAGCACTATCCCTTTCTCCTTATATTTAAGTAAAGATCAACGCTTGAGTCTTATTCCAGAAAACAGGCCTCAAACTAATAACCCTAATTTATTCTTACCGCTAAAAATCACTAAGTGACTTGAAATATGTAAGCTACACGATTAAAGCAGTTGATATAGGTTGGAATGCTTCGATCATATTTGGTGTATTGACGACCTATTCGGTGTAATGGTTGAGACGTCGGCTACTACACCAAGGGTTCCGGGATCGATACCCGGGCAGAACAAACGTTTGTGTGCATGAGCATGTCTATTTGTATTGGTCTGGGTGTTTTCTATGTATAAATTTCATACATATTATACATTGAAAACACCCAGTATAAACAAAAAAGTATATAAGCTTAACTTGGGGCTAGATGGCGCTGTGTGAATGTCAGTGGATATTAATTTGGATATTTATAACTAATATATTAAACGCTTGAGGCAAGCCAAAACGGTTCCATTCCAATAATCAATTCAATGATTGTACGTATTACCAACATTGAATTGTTAATTTCCAGTGTTTTGCTAATCTGTTGACAGCAACACTCCACAATTGATTACAAGCCATCTTGATAATTACACTATAAGTAAATACGTTTCAGTAACATCAATATTGAGGAGTAATTTCGCCGTCAAAATACAATTAAATTGTTGTAGCAATACTTTTCAACGTAAAGAAACCTAACAGGGGTATACACAATAGTACTTACAATAAATAAAAAACTTTGTTGAACTTAACAAGTATATTATTATATCATCATAAAATTTTCATGGCAACAATAGATATTAATCTAAGCGAGTATCACGAAGAGGTATCATATAAATAAAATCTGACATCATCATACTGGGTGCTTCTGTATGAGATTCCTCCATACATTCCAAAAGTGGGAGGTCATAATTATCACGCCTACGCTTCTTCCAAACACAACCGAACACTAAAGAAATCGTATATATCAGAATGCCACATAAAATACCCGACCACCACCAGCTGTACTGTTTAATTTCCGATACCGTTATAACTTTTTGTTTCTCGCTGCAAGCATTGCGAGATGCGAGTGTAGTAGAACATACACTTATTAAATATTTACGTGCAACAACTGCCTTTACTACTGCACTTGTTTTGTCGCTCGACTCACACCAAACATTGGGCAGAAGTTTAGCGGATTCATCGTATTTGATCGACGGCAGAACTTTAACCGTATAATACAAAACAGCGCCGTTCATCAACTCCGGCGGTTTCCATTTCACAGAAATATAACCTGTCTCTGCAGCGCTAACGTACGTTATGGTTGGCACATCGGCATAATCTGAACGCAGCGTTCTGACAACTTCTCGTACGTACCTACTGCACTGCTTAGTAGAGCAAGCACGCAACCGAAATCTGTAGTCCCTAAACGGTGCTAATTCACCAACTTGAAAATCGTTCCTTGGACCTGTAATGTTCAATGAAAGCGTGCGTACGAATTTACCGAACGACGTATTCTTTGGAGCGTCTGCTTCGACTTCGTTGCAACCAAACTCGATGCTGCTGCAAATATCGAAGTACTCCTCGACCATAGCACCTGCAGTAACAGTCGATAGCACCCCGCACATAGACTCGCAGCCTCTATCATAATCGGGTGGTGGACGCATCACCACTGCGTGCCGAAAATAATCGATCTCTTCAAAATTGTGCTCCCTTTCTGCACAATGATTTCTTGCTTGGACATCTTGGGGATGGATGTCAATTAGAGTCACGTCTAACTCATAACGTTTGATATGCGACCTATACATTTTATGGTCGACCCAACGTAAAACAACAACACTCTCAGATGAAGCAACTAATTCTAGTATGAATGGCGGTTCGGGTTTACCGACGGGCGTCGTGAAATTAAATATATCGCTGCGTGCGAGAACCTTCGTTTCAGGGTCGAACTTTTCTATACATAGAGCATAAGTCGACGCAGGCCGCAGGTTTGTCAAAACCACGTCTTTTTTCATATCCATGTGGAATGGTATATTGTAAGAATGCCACTCTGAATCGCTGCATGTTTCTGGCACGAACACTTTCCGAGAGCCTTGGGGTAATTTTATATAGAGAATTGAATAATGAGCATGGCTGTTCTGAAGGTATGTGAAATTTACTAAAACCGATGTTTCATTGATAACATTAAGGGTCAATCCAACAGAGGCGTTAGTACATCCACCACTATATCCGTTAGTTCCGTCTGGCAAATCTAAAGGACCAGGTTTCAGAGGAAATCGGTCCCTTAACTTGAAGATTTCACTTGCGCATAGCATGGGGTTGTTATAAAAGTATATAGTTCCTCTGTCGACTTTTAGTGACTCCGTAACATTGTCGCTGAAAAGACCTTGTAGGTTAGTCATATCGTACACAATGAGACTATGAGTTCCATCTCTAAGGTTTCTACCACCGATCCTCTTCAGTGATGATAGAAAATCTAATGAAGTGATAGTGAGTGAACCGTATATGAGTATATAATCGGACACATCTTGGATTTGACCCAAGTAAGTCCTTAATTCATCCATAGCTTTTCCAATGGATCGGACGTGGATGGTCAGGAAACCGTTAATGTGGACGCATCGGCCTGCTTCTTGAATGTTACTGAGCGTTTGTATTGTCAAACTGTTGCATGTCTGAAATAAAAAATGATGTATTACAATTATATAGTATTATAGAATTATGTACCAACGGATAAGTCAATTGATTAACATCATTTGACATATCCGTACACCCATTTAGTGTAGCGGTTCAGACGTCGGCTGCAACACCAAGGGTTCCGGGTTCGATCCCCGGGCAGTACAAACATTTGTGTGCATGAACATGTCTGTAATGGTCTAGGTGTTTACTGTGTATAACTTGTATGTATATACAAAAAAAAAATGTTTAGTACCCAGAATACAGGCTTCACGCTTAACTTGGGGCTAGATGGCGCTGTGTGAATGTCTGTGAATAAATATACTTTTCAATTTATTTATTTATTGGGCCCAAACCAACCACGTCGGCCCAAGATCACAGCCAGGACCAAAGGCAACTTAACGTGCACTCCGAAACACGCAATAATCTATCTTTTAGAATAATCAAATGATTTAGCCTACAATATCCTTAGCAATCTGAGAAGAACCGCACATAATGACTTTTACAACGCCCAGACCACTAACCCATGTAGGCAGTTTACAATTTATACTTTGTTCCTCTTAAGAAGTGTTTCCATTTAAATGACCATAATATCTCCAAATACAACGTTCGATATGATAGATTAACTATATATTTATTCATAAAAGAAATTGAACTTGATTTTACAAAACCCGATTACAGAACTGGGTATATAGCCGATCTGTCAAAATAGGATCCGCCAAAATCATATAATCAGTTTAAGACGCTTCCAAAAGCGGAAGGATTAAATCAGAACATTCATTTCCCTTACCTCCTCACATTTATCGCAAGGCACGCAAACCGTTCCGTTCGGATAATCCTTCCTTTTATACCCAATTGTACAGTTGAACACACAAGTTCTATTCCAGGACCAACCTCCCAAAACTACGCACTCGCTCTCCGTTATGCAGTAATCATTATGTGGGAGCACTATTCTGGAAAAGATACAGAAAACTGTTTAAAAGCACTTGTGAGCTCGGATGTACATATTTAGTACTACGAGCATACAAATATATGTTGGGGGTTGTGCCACAAAACCAATACAAAATACTTTTTCAGGAAACACGCTTATTAGGGACACATTTGCTGTAGATAATTTTTAACCGACTGCTAGACAGAGGTGGGAGATAGACTACCTATAAAAGTTTCGAGCGTCAGTGGCCCATTGGTGTGGACTATTGCTTTTCGATCTAAAGGACGCAGGGTAAAATCACGTCACGTAATGTGTTTTCGAATTTTCAAAATTATATGTACGTTATTCAACGCTCTTACGATGAATGGAATCATCGTGAGGAAACCTGCGCACGCCTGCAAAGAGATTCAAAGGTCGTGGGTGAAGTCGGCCAATCCGCACTAGGCCCGCGCAGAAGACCTATTCACCCTTTACGAGTAGGCTCGTGCCCCTCGATGCGGACGTTTACTAAGCTGATGATGATAAAATTTAAGGTGAAATGAGAGACCGCTTTTATCCATTTTATGTTAAATGCTTTCTCCCTGGTGATTTCATTTTTTCTAATTTTCCGTAACCACACTGCAATATTATATACACATTGTATACTTAGAAACCATAGTATAGATATACTATATCGATCCATAATTACTTTGACTGCTCACAGGCTTTCAAAATAAACCCTTGTCAATTAGAAGGGTTGCGAACGGTAAGTGACTTGCCAATCCAGTACGGATTATTTATCTATTTATTTACTCTAAGCAGAAAATAACAGTTAACTATCACTTTTACACCAAAAAAGTATAACAATATGGAATCACCTCATCCCTACTTATCACTTTCAGAAAATATATATAACGATTGCCTCAGATAACTAACAATTCAGAAGTTGTAGAATTCTCTTCCAGAGTATGTTTCCAGAAAAGTACAACCAGGGGTCTTCAAATCACGAGTAAATAGGGTTTTATCTAAGGTAGCATGCTCTATCCTTGGCGTATCGGATGTGCTTAGCCGCAAGCAACAAACAATATGGCGTGAAACTTGAACCCTTTGTTGGTTAAAAAACCAATGGTATTTGTATCTTGTCACACTATTTCCCTATCTATTTATTTGGTGGCAGACTCGGTACTGAGTCGTTTCGGTAGGTACAGTCGCCATCTGATATATATGAGCAGACAAGGTGACCAAATACATCTGAACAGTTTAAAATATCAATAACTTCTATACACACAACTTTTCAATAATATCTGAACACTCAAAATGTGAAGTGTAACTAAGCAGATAAACCAGTGTTTCTCCTAAGTGACACTTGACATTTCTTTCTGCATGACATTAAAAGAACAAGCTAAAATCCACTAAAATCAATCACTACTGTGAGCGTATAATTATTATTTTAATTTGAGGTGACAAATTGTAAGAATAAGTCACGTCAACAACTACGTCATCCGAGTATCCTCATTAAACCACTGCTCGGCTATCTGCGCAAGTGGAGATGGTCAGTCTCGGTTTGGCTTAGCTCGGTTCAGTTAAGAAAGACTCTGGATAATTGATTCGATACTGGATTAATTATTATTCAGAAACTGTTAATGACCTAGTGTGATAATAATTATTTAGTAAGTTCATCATCATCATCAGCTCATTAAACGTCCCCACCTAGGGACTCGCACCTACCCGTATAGGGTGTTTAGGCCTTAGTGGTCGTCGATTGGCTGACTTCACGCACAACCTTCGAATTTTTTCACAGGCGTGCGCAGGTTTCATCTTGATGTTTTCCTTTACCTAAATAGCATTGGATTTTTTTTTATCTTCTATAGACAAGCATTTGACCGTCATCTCACGTGATGGTATGTGATGATGCGGTCGAAGATGGACCATGCCTGTCTAGAAACAATCTATTCACTCTTGCCTTAAAAAGTGCCAGGTAGTAATGTTTAGTAGGGAAGACACAAGGAGGCAACGAGTTCCATTCTTTTGCAGTGCACATTAGAAACGAGGTACCAAAGCGGGTTGTGCAGATACGTGGAATGTCGACCACGTATCTGCACAATGTCGACGATGGTGAAAAGAGCCTCGTGGAATTAATTCGTGTTCATTCGCACGCTTACCGAAATGTAACCTGTATAAATCCAAGTGCAATGCAACTCTACGACGATACTCCAGGCTTTGCAGCTAAGCGTCAGCCAGAGTAGGGTCGCCCAAGGTGTATTATTAAATAGCTAGATTCCGGAAAGTCGGAGCAAGTTAAATCTTCAAGCAAGTTTAGATAAGCATCACCTCAAGAGGAGACTGCTTGAAGGAACGCGTTCAAACGGCTCACCATAGCCTCTTGACAAAACTGGATTCCTACCTCACTGCATCTTTGCATCCGGTAGATTTCTGTCCGTCATCTGCGTACCCAATAATACCGGGCATAAGCAGATCATTTATGTGCATCAAGAATTACAGTTGCGGATAGGACCGAACCCTAAGGAATACTGGCGTCGATAGCCTGGTGGTCAAAACAGTAGCCATCAAAGACTATTTTACTCAGGAACTCTGTAATTTTGATACCCAGGTGCAAAGGCCATCGAAAATACCGAATGAAGAAATCTTGCTGATTAGGCTGACATGCCAAATTCTGTTAAATGCCTTAGAGATATCGAGAGACACGGCAAGAGCTTCACCGTGTCTCTCGATGGCTTCACTTCATAAGTGTGTGGCATAAAAAGGTCCCCAGTTGAATCATCATCATCAGCTCATTAAACGTCCCCACCGAGGGGTACGAGCCTACCCGTATAGGATGATTAGGCCATAGTCGTCCACGCGGGCCCAGTGCGGATTAGACGACTTCACACACAACCTTTGAATCTCTTCGCAGGCGTGCTTGAAGGTTTCCTCACGATGTTTTCCTTCACCGTAAGAGCATCGGATAACGTACATATATTTCAAAAATTCGAAAACACATTGGTACGTGTCGGGATTTGAACCTCAGCCCTCCCGGTAGGATGGCGACAGTCCACACCATTGAGCCACCGACGCTCCACCCCCAGTTGAGTGGTCTCAGCGAAACGTGCTTAAAAATAATTATAATTTCGAAAATTTGAAAAAACATTGGATTGGCAGGCATCGAACCTGCACCATCCAGATTGGAGGGCAGTGCATATTTAAACCTTTTTAAATACATTTGACGTTAGTGTTCAGATATTATTGAAAAGTTGTGTGTATAGAAGTTATTGACAAGCACTTGCTCAGATATTAATGAAGCGGTTGTTGTTTAGATATTAATGGTAACTTGTTCTGTATAGAAGTTATTGATATTTTAAACTGTTCAGATGTATTTGGTCACCTTGTCTGCTCATATATATCTGATGGCGACTGTACCATCACAGTCCCATATATCGTTCAGTCAAATAGAAATATTTTGCACTTCGGTGTTTCGGGAGGAGGGCACTGTAGCTAGTAAAATTACTGGGTATAAGAAATCTGTAACTGTCTATCAGTTGTTGGTCTCATTCAAAGTCGCTGAATTCAGGCGTTATACTTACCACGAGATGAGCGTCCTGACCGTCCTGTACCTACACTATGAAACATAAAAAATTGGCCAAGCGCGAGTCGCAATCGCCCGTGGAGGGTTCCGCAAGTAACATAAAATAAAGTAAAATAAATTAGAGGGGACACAATTTTTTCAACTTCGGAAGTGTCTCTCGCGCAAACTATTCAATTTATAAAAAAATGATATTAAAAACCTTATTATCATTTTTTAAGTTCTGCACATTGATACTGCACACGGGGGGGTACGATGAAAAAAAATTTTTGAGTTTCAGTTCAATGTATGGGGAACCCCAAAATATATTAAAATTTTCCAAGTTTCTTATTAAAACCTAATAGCGGTTTACAGAATACATATACGTACAAAGTTTTAATAGTGCAGTGCTTATAGTTTTGGAGAAAAAAGGGGTTGCGATATTCGGACGGACAAACAGACAGACTTGACGAATCTATAAGAGTTCCGTTTTTTGCCATTTGGCTGCGGAACCCTAAAAATGGACTTGACCACAACATTACAAACTATAAAGTACAACACATTCATAATTCCCATTTCCAGAAACTAAACTGTACAAATGCCCGTTCAATCCTAGTTTGTACTAGTTGAGCATTCAAGGCGGTGGAATCAAGAGATTAATTTCTGTATTTATTGCCTGGAATAGAAGCTAGCTGACGCTCAAACTGGCTATTTGGTAATTTGCTAGTGTTGTATCAGTGATGCTTGAATAATTGATGGCACAAGCTACGCCAACTGAGTTATACATCGCATATTATTTTGATTTAGCTTAGTCCAGTACATTTTGACAGTGATAATGGCGGTGGGAGACATAAAAAATACATCATTAAAAATTGTCTTAATTCCTAAACGAGGTAGGTTTAAGACTCCAGTGCAGATTGCTGCCTTATTTATTTTTGTCTCTATTAGGGAACTTCGGGATTCGAACCCCGCTGCAGTTACCCTCTGTACTACAACCACTAACTATAGCGTTATATGTGAACTAGAAAGGCCGTAATGCAGTTTGAAAACTGTGACATCATTATCATCATCGGTTTATATTAGTCCCAACCGAGAGGCACAAGCTTTCCCGTAAAAGGTGTATCTCACAGCCTTACTTCCATAAAGATTAGTCAAAACAAGTTTTTTTCTCTCTTGACTTTCAGCAATGAACTACAATATGTAGTATCATCCCATCATATATATTGCTGTCCTCTGTTTTCCTAATCTAGCCTCGACCATGCGACCTTTTGCAAGTTGGTCTATTGAGCCACAGGGCAACCTACTCAACGCTACGAAAACGGTTTTTTTTTACAAAGTATACAGGACGTTCAGCGCCTGATAGTTAGTGATACCCTGACCATGACAGAGCGGCATTGGTGATGTTGAGACCAGCAACCGATAAACAGTTATTTTATTCTCCATCAATGCCACACTGCGCCCGACTCCCGAGACAACAGATGTTAGGTCTCTTATACCCGGTAATTTTACTAGCTACAGTGCCCTCATCCCGAAACACAGAAGTGCAAAACATTTTTATTTCACGAGACGATATCACCTAGACAACTCAGTACCGAGTCTACCACCTAGTATTGTATTTATAACTGATGCGAAAGGATTAAGTATCAAAGACGTACTCAAGATTAGCTTAATGATCTTAGCAACCAAAAGCCAAGGGTTCTATAGACCCACTTAACAACCTTCGATTAGTGTTACCAATGATTTATTGCTGTAAATTTGCCTTTTCAGCAACACTACCTCTCAGTATATTTTCAGTGCATCGGAATCTAAATCACGTTGTGAACGATTGGCCGATTCGAATTCATACTCACGTCCCTGGGGAGCACTTAAGCACACATTGGCCGGTGCGTGAACTAACTACATTCGTCCGGATATTATGCAGTTGTACGGATTAGCGGTCTACGCGTTTATAGTTCGTTAGCTGTTTTGTATGTGTGTTTGGTAAAAGGAGCTGTTTGTAATTTTCGCAACTTTGATCAGGACTTACTTAGGCCTAGTTAAATTACCAAGTATAAGAGACCTAACATCTGTTGTCTCAGGTAACGGGCGCAGTGCGACATTGATGAAGAACAATAACTGTTTGTCAGTTTTAAGTCTCCTTCAATATCGCTCTGTTATGGTCAGGCGTCCTGTCCGGTCCGTCCTATTCACTTTGTAAAAAAAGACTTACTGGAAGGAAGAGGGGAAGAGGGTTGAAACTCTGACCAACAGATGATTCAAGTCAAGACAGGGCAAGCAAGTGGAAGCTATGAGTACACTTTTTGTGTTTTTCTGGAATTGTACTTTTTAAGTGAGAAAAATAACATTAATATGTTTTCAAAATCTTTAACATTTACGGGCCAAATAGTGGCCCGGTCCTTTGGAAGGCATGTGTGGGGCCGAAGCCAACAGCACAGAGGCCCTTTTTCGAATGTTTAATCTTTGTATGAGTTACACGTGGAGGTGCCATCACAGAATGCACAATATGATACAACCCATGACGACCCCCGCCAGGTGTAAAGGCTATTGCAAATATATGGAAACTACGATTCTGGGCTATGGAATTGGATCTTCGTGGACTGGAAATCTGGGCTATGGGAGAAACTATGGACACCTTAATCAAAGACGAGTCTCAAAGTAAAATAGCGGCATATTATTATTATTATTGCCTGAATTTAAGACTTATAATAGGTAAAGCTTTTCAATGGGTCCATACATATAGCATTCCACGTCCTTTAAGTGACGGTAAAAAGTCTTCTTAAAAGATTAAGTTCATAGGACCACTTTCATCATCAGCTCATTAAACGTCCCCACTGAGGGGCACGAGTCTACCCGTACGCGGTTGTTTAGGCCTTAGTCGTCGCGGGCCCAGTGCGGATTGGCTGAGTTCACGCACAACCTTTGAATTTCTTCGCAGGCGTGCGCAGGTTTTATCGCGATGTTTTCCTTCACCGTAATAGCGCCAGAAAAAGTACATTTATAATTTCGAAAATTCGAAATCACATTGGTACGTGGCGGGATCTGAACCTCAGTCCTCCCGGTAGGAGGGCAACAGTTTATAGGACTTTAAAGAAGATATTTTTATATATGTATAATGAAGTGAATTGGATGACCAGTACGCCCAAAAGATGAAACTTAAAGAAACTTAAATGTAGATAGAAATTGGTTTCCTTAAACACTGAGCTCGTCACCTGACGTGGATAACATTACAGCAATCTTGTTTCTAGTGATTCACTAGTTAGCCCCACCGTGATTAATACGAAAGACAAATCTCTTGTTTCACGGATTAATTATGGAACTGCGGTGAACCTAGCGCTTTTTCATGAAGTCGTTACAAAGGGTTTCAAAAAACAATGTCTGTGGCAGAACACTTAGCTGAAAAATCATATTTAATAATGTGCAGATATTTTGCAAGTCTATGGAAGTCCTTTGAAATTTAATTAACACCCTTATCATTCGGTTCCAACATTCCTGAAAACACGCGTGTTTTGCATAAATTGTCCTATATTTATGTACCTACTTTAAGTCGGTAGATTATAAAAGCAAGTTTATTCCTGCGTATATTTCTGTTCAGCGGGCCAGCATTATTACATTCAACATACGTCAGCATTTTTGTACCAATAGAAGCTAAGTAATATTATTGTAATACTGTTTTAAGAGATGGCAATGGCAGTAACCCCCCCCATTTAGTTTAATCCTCTAATGATTTTAAAACTACAACATAAAATACAAACACAAAACAAACAAGTCTCAAAAAATATTTGCAAACTAGACCAGATGAAATCGCTTTAGACATCTTTAAGTCAATCTGTGAACCATGGTGGATAGCAACACTATTAAATTTTTGGGGTAAAGATTCCAAGAAAATCATCATTGTCAAAATTGGCACTTTAAGTGAATACCGCTGAAGTGGTTAGTTTCAGCCCTCCCACGAATTTTAACAGCGGTGTGCTTAAATTCTTAGAAATTATGTGTCAAGCTAGACAAAGACATATGAAGTGAATATCCCCAAAGTATGATTAACACAGCCTTTCCGCAAATTATAACAGCGTTGTTCTTTAATTCATGAAAATACTGGTTTTCAGAAAACTTCGCTAACGAAATATTGTTGCCTATATGTGGCACCAATTAAGTTGGCAAGTTGATGAGGCACTTAAGTAATAGTGTACCACTAACCATAGCTCAAAGTTAACAAATTGTAAAGGCACTTGGGTAATACGTGAAAACCACTAACCATAGCTTCAGTACAAGAGTCTTTCGTGTAACACTACTTCCACATAACAGTTATCACCTACAACATCATACTCACGTATCTGCAGGGCATTTGGCCACACATCGCCCCTTATACGTGTAGTTCCGGCATATCGTGCATTCCGACGGGTTCGTCCCACGGCAGCCCAGGCAATGGTCGTTACATTTAGACTCGGGATCGTCCGGAAATCGTTGGCATTTGCTGTGAACGGAATATATGATTTTGCAGTGGATGGTGTGGAAAATACAATTAGTGACAAGAACAATGGCAGACTTAATTATAACAGATTTTGTTTTTTATCTATGAGTGCTTTCATAGCTCCACAGAAAAAATATCATAGCTGCTGCTATGGTATTTTTTTTGTAGAGAAATTAATAGTTCTGGTGACCCATCTGGTGTAATGGTTGAGACGTCGGCTATTACACCAAGGGTTTCGGGTTCCGAGCATTACAAATTGTGTGCATGAACATGTCTATTTGTAATGGTCTGGATGTTTCTATGCATAATATGTATGTATTTACAAAAAATATATAATTATGTATGTTTATCCGTTGTTTAGTATACTAACTACAAGCTCCTCTCGCTTAATGTGGCTAGATGGCGCTGTGTGAATGCCAGTAAATATAAAACTATATATATAAAAAAAATTATAGAGTTCTTGAGGTCAGCCACAGCACTCACAGCAAAAGGGTTCAGAAAACATGATTTGACTGCATTTTAATATTTCATTTCCTTAAAAAGTTATTATTTATGAAAACTGCAATTTAAATTTATTATCATTATGACTGCATGGTGAAGGCCTGCACGAAAAGCCAGGGAAAGATTGGCCCGTCACAACGCGGGTGCATAAGATAGCTTCAAGGTGGAGATTCCGCCTCTGCCGGCGGGGGCCTTCGTCGCAAGTCCCTGTAGGTTTGACCAGTCCCTATTGCGAAAGTGCCGTCCCTATTGCGTCCCGATTGCGAAAGTGCGTCCGAAGCACGGAGGGACTCTAAATAATATTTATCCGTAACCCATCCGACGATCTACCATTGCGCCATCGAGCCCTTTACACATCCATTATATATCATGCAGTCATTATGTTATAGATAATAAATATCTACTGACATACACACAACGCCATCTAGTCCCAAACTAAGCATTTAGCCTGTAATATGAGTACTAAACAACAGATAAAAATACTTATATCCTTTTTTTTGTAAATACATACATTTATATAGAAAACACACAAATGTTTGTACTGCCCGGGGATCGAACCAGAAACCCTTGGTGTCTGAGCAGACGTCTCAACCATTACACCAAAAGGGTCGTCAATCGAATAATAGTTATTAGGTAATAACCTTAGCAAACGTGCCCATACTCATCAAAGGCCTTATTGAAACCATCGTTAGAGTAATGGTTGCATAAGTCCTAAATATTAATGCTCATGGATACGGACCATGTTAAAAGGGTGTTATCATATTTCGCGTTTGCCCGCAGGCCAATCCCGTTTTCATAATACCGTTGTTCATTGAAATCAGACCGAGAAATGTTTGTTTGTTTCTTTTTTCTAGGAAAGCAAAAATTTAAACTAAAAGTATACTTAATCGTATAAGGTAAATATGTATGTATTAAAAACCTTTTTTTTATACTAAAAACTTTTAGAACTACAATGTTTTTATGTATAAAATTTCGTTTGAGTTAATGTTGTTGTGAGTTGTGACCACAGATTATTAGTTGTGACTAAGTGCCTAGGTAGGTATACTAAGCTGACAGTTTGTAAAAGCTTTATGTTTATCTGTTACACATAGTCCCAGTAATTACTATTGCTACCGTGACATAGTTTTCTTGTTCATTGTTTAGGTAACTTTTTTATTTAACCCTTTGACCGCCAATGAAAATTAAAAGTGTTTATTCAGTTTAGGTCCTTACAGAACACTTATGAATGTCAAATGAAGCTACCACTGGTTCGGAAGGTAGTTTTCCACTGAGAAGAAATTAGTAAGAAACTCAGTAGTTACTCTTTTCAAAAAAAGTTTGTTTAATACAGAATCATTTGTAATCAAAATAATTATATTAAGCAAATTATATTTACAATTTTTATCATATTAAGTATTGGTAAAAATATAATAATCTACAAAAGTACTATTAAGCAGTTAATTATTATACAAATTTAAATAGATGTTAAAAAAAACAAAAGTAGTGCAGGCGTGGAGTTCAACATGTCCATGAGTTTTTAACATTTATATAATCTTCAATACTATAGTAAGCTTTTTTTATTAAAATCGACTTTTCATGAGACTTAAACTTATGCAGGGGTAAATCAATGTCACCTTAAGGCGCTAGACACAATAGATTTTTTATGTCTGGATTCCCGGCGTTCAATAGGTTAATAAGTTACTCAGCACATGCGTTGCACAAACTTTTTTTTATCATTTTTTATTGAATCTGTTTATTGAGAAATTTAATTACTTTACATCTAAACCTTACACACACAGTCAGATAGTCCACTATTTACTTATTTTATAAACCTACACCTACCGTCTTATCTGCGGTACCTATCATATATTTTCCCGCAGAAAAACTTTATCTATGTGTTAAATCAGGGTAGCAACTCATTCCATAGAATGCCAGGAATCCAGACACAATACAAAATCTATTGGATCAATGATGTAACAAATGAACAGTGGGTGTACTCATAAACTTTTGCCATTTTAATATCAGTTTAATAACATTACTTACATGAGATTCCAACAGTAGTTAGTAGCAATGCTTGTTGAACAGGAGCACGTTGATGTGCAGTGCAAATTGTCCTCCACAGGATTCAAGATATGGCGATAGTTCGGAGCGATCGCCTTCCAATTAATCGTGTTGACAAAACAAGCGTGTGGTACCGCCCACACAATCACCCCTCCTCGGTCAATCTTAAGCAGGCTGTAAAGTCCAACCTATGTAAGAAAAATTACGTCAATACAAATCTTATAAGGCTAAAGACTGAGCAATGCGTCCAACCCGTACTAACATACGCAGCTGAGACATGGACACTGACTGCGAGATTGGATCACAAGTTTTAAGTCACCCAGCGGCCAATGGAGCGAGTTATGCTCGGGGTTTCTCTTAAGGATAAAATCAGAAACGATATTATCAGCAAGAGAACTAATGTGGTTATTACCCGCTGGAGCTGTGAAGGCTATCTGCAGCCAACAGCAGTAGTCAGTTCAAAAGAAAAATAGAACTAATGTTACCAACATAGCCTGATCAGTAAGTTTAAGTGGCAGTGGGCCAGTCACGTAAGTCGCAGAATCTATGGCCGTTGGAGCAAACGCATGCTGGAGTGGAGACCACGTCTCGATAAGTGTAGCGTAAGACGTCCTCCGGCCCGATGGCCCAATGACATGCGAAAGGTGGAGCAAGGATGGGGAAAGCGGGTAACCGTTATATTTGGCGCATAATAGGGGAGACCAATATATAGCAGTGGACTGCAGCAGGCTTAAAAGAGATACGAAAAAATACTTGCCATGATGTTATGGACGCGCATAACTTTGTATCTTTATTTGTTTAACCATCATCATCATCAGCTTATTAAACGTCTCGACCGAAAGGCACGAGCCTACCCGTATAGGGTGATTAGGTTTTGGTCGTCCACGCGGAAATTTGAAACCACATTGGTACGTGTCGGGATTTGAATCTCAGCCCTCCCGGTAGGAGGGCACAGTCCGCACCATAGAGTCATGCATTCGGTAAAATTGTTTCTGTATAGATTTTACTTCCTTACTTAAATTACCTTGCCTGTGTTATTCCACCAGCAATTATCATTTTAAAGCTCAATACTCAGAGTATAAGACAAGGCAAAAAGGAAATCTTCGAATGGAATATATCGATTGTAGGTGTTACTCCATTAATTGGTACAGGGTCACTCATAATTGAGTCAAACAGGAAACGTAATAGCCAGGAATCAATTTTGAAAATCACCTTTGAACTTGTGATCGTTATAGCAATAATACGTTTTATTTCATAATACGAAACAAATTGAATTAAAACTAATTATACAGATTACATTTGATATTTTTAATGGACTTTATTAAATTAATTGTTTTTACTCTCTCATCAAGATTACCACGATTCAAGCTATAAAATAAATTTTAAAGCAGTACGCGCATTAGACAACTTTGAGAAATCATAAAATTTATTACACCATAATACTACAAACTTTTTTTTCGTTATCATTATCGGCATATCGAATAACAATAAAAAGAGACCGATTAAAAATGAGTTATATCGTATACTGTGTCGTCAATAACTCAGTTAATCTATCAATGAACGTCCATATTGTACCTTTCGCTACTATAGCATTCCTCTATAGTGAAACAAAAATTTTGATTTTCTCTATCTACAAATTACAAAATTTTAGCATTTCGCTTACCTCTTTTAAATTAGGCATGTCGTAAATAATGAGCGCATAGTTGTACAACACGTGTCGTCCTCGGATTCTGGCGAGGTTTGGGAACAATTGACCGATTGATTCTAATCCATTCACTCTGTAGAATGCGACGTAGCCTGTAACCTAGAAAAAAAACAAATAGGTTTTGGAAATTGTTATCATAATTATCAACTAATATCCATAGACACATTCAAACAGAGCCATCTAATCACTAATCAAGCGTAAATATTAAACTAATTAATCCAATGTTTCCTAATCAAACAAAGGCAAAGTATGCTGAACGTTTTTTTTTAAATAGAAAATACATAAGTTTTTTTAAATTTATAAGCATTGATACCAAAGAGACATGTTCGTTTAGTCTTACCGCGCACTTTCGACGGATTAAAAGCTGAATAATATAAAGGTTAATTGTTTTGTATACAATGATATGAAGGTTATTTTCTAACAAAACATTGTTATTTTTTCGTATGTACGTTTCGCTGATAGATTTATATTAAAATGTAGGCCTTAAAGGCGCATAAAATTTGTAAAGGATATCAGTAAACAACAGCGAAAAAGTCAGATTAAAAATCCAGCAAGTGTGGTTTGATCCTCGTAACGCTATGAACACATACTAAGTTCCAGTATGAAGACGACAGTGTAATTCTTACTTTATGACTTGAAGAACTTTTATTACAGTCACCGGTTTTATTGCCTCTTTCACCTATTTGCTTAAAACCCATTAACACTGTTAGTATTATACAACATACAAGGGTGGATATTACTTGTTTGGAACACTTACATAATAATGACAGAGGTTTGAGGTATTTTTATCAACATTCGCAAAGCGAATAGACAATTTACTCGTATTAATTTAAATAAACTTAGCAATGATATTGTGTTATAGAAGTTTCTGATTAAATACATGCGCCTGTGTAAATAAAAAAAATATATGTATTTGTAGCATCATCGAAGCAATTATTTATTAAAACACAAATGGCAAATGTTTTTTATAATATTAAAAACGTTAATTAGATAATGTAATCAAAATACCAAATGCAAAGGGATTTTTTCTTTTAATAAATAAAAAAATGCGGCATTGAAACACAATGCCACGGATCCTATACAACATAAATTTAACAAAAACTCCTAAAACAAAATAAGTATTTTAAGAAATGATCACTTTTTATTTTTTAATTGATCGTTGTTTTTCTTGGGTTTCCTTATTACATCGTCGTATGCGCTACATTAATTTAATGGCAAAATGAGCTTAATAAATTATTAGGCATTCGTTACTGTCAAATAAATGCACGAGTATTTTAACCTAATTGTTTGAATATGGAAACCAATTTAAGGATGCTGAGTATAAATAATTCTACACGTGCGCGAATTCCTTTTTTTATTATACTGTATCACTTTGTCAGTAGCTATTCTACTTTATTCTAGTATATAAGAAACATGTTACAGAATATTTGATTTTACCAAGTCTCAGAATCAAAACTCAGAAACTCAATCATAGGTAAATTCAGTAAAGGTTCCTTGTGCGTACGTGCGTGTGTGTGTGTATGTGTTTATAAGAGAGTATACGTATATAAAAAAATCGGGTATCTGAACTAGGAAAATACTTAAAACTTACTATAAACGCCATCCAAAACCATTTAAACAAACCTAAAGCTAGTTTATAAAACCTATTAAAAATAACCCTCTTTATAATTAAAGCTTTATGAATAGCATACACACACTAACCTCTCTCAATTTCGGGAAGCTCATATTCTGGAAGTCCTGCGAATGAGCCTGCTCCAACAACAGCACTCGAAGATTCCCAAGCACTACCACACAATCGGCCAGTAGTTCGCCCAACCTCCTTATATTATTACAGTTAACCGCCTTGCATATTTTGCCGGTACTGTTAGTCGGTTCCGAACCCAAATTCTGAGCCGAAGTATAGGCGAGAAGGAAGATTAATGTCCTGAAATGGGAAGAAAACATTCAGAGTGATTTGTTTTACGACAATTAACTGATCTGCCATAGGTGGTAGACACTGTACCACAGACATCCGAATATACAATTAGACTGGACAAGCCGCCAAGTTTATAGGCAGTCCCAGTGTCGCAATTTCTTTTCGGTTCTTACCTGTGAAAAGTTATTATATTTTTTGGTAAATTTACTGATTCATTGCGATGATGGCATGTTACAATTGCACAGGATGGCATTTTGGAAAAAAACGGTAATTTCTTTTAATATTCGTGTGTCTTGACTCGTCTCACAGAGCGTAAACTGGCAGCCAGTGTATGCTCGTTGAGCTTACATTTGTCGCACTTTAAATGCGGCTTGCCCCATCTCCTGTATTGGGAAATCTGTGCACTGTACTGAGTCGTATATCAGATATCGACCCTTGAAATAGAAGTGTTTTACACTTCTGTCTGGGATGGGGGCATTGTAGCTGTAAAATTACCGAGTGTAAGCGATATCGACAGCGAGGTGGTTGAAGAAAAACATTTTTAAGCGACCATCTTTTATTCTTCAATGTGTAAAAATAAAACATTATTTGGCTTGATAAACAACAAAAGACTGGCACAAATTGGAGGAGACCTGTGTCCAGCAGTGGACTGTAACAGGTTGAAGAGAAACAATAAAGTTATCATTGCGTTATAGCGTCGGTGACTCATTGGTGTGGACTGTTGTCAGCAAAATAGGCGATCTGGAGGGTGCAGGTTCAAACCCCGCCATGTACCAATGCATTTTCGAAATTATTAGTACGATCCGACGCTTTAACGGTGAAGGAAAACATCGTGAAAAATCCTGCGCACACCTGTGAAGAAATTAATTAACTAAGGCCTACACCATACGGGTAGGCCGGTACCCCTCGTTGGGGACGTTTAATGAGCTGATAATGATGATGATTATTACGCTTTACCAGTTTATTAGTCGTTTTCAACATCGTTTTACAACGTTAAGCATGTGAGCCGCTTTGCTAGCGGGCTCTATATAATTAAATATAGCATGCGTACAGCTAGACTAGAGTATTTTGGGTGATAATGACTTCCATCTTAATAAAACAGCCGTGACAAACCTTATTATTGCTATCGAATGCATTAAAAAATTGAGTAATATTAATATGTTAATAATTCAAAAAGGTGTTACCATATCACTGCTTTCCCCGCCGCCATGACACCTTCAGTTTCTTCTTGCCGAACTTTTTGTACTTATTCGCGCGCACGGTCCGTTTCCGCAACACCAAACGGCTAACTACACTCAGGTACTTCCACCGTATACCAATGGGAAAACACATTGTCTCTCGTACACTCCCATGTTCCTTTCACGAAAGTTCACATTGATTATATTGCATTGTCTGTATTCGTATTGAAAATCGCTCGCAATTGTATGTAGGGCTGCACTTTTTGCTGGATAATAAGGTACACTTGGTTACAGAACTGTTTAGTATTTGCGCGCCGCTAGAATGAACGTAACACAAGTGTTAAACAAATAAAATATATTTGTAAGTTACTTAATCTGACCTGGGGGGTTACCGCCATATCATAAAACAGTATTACAATAATATTACTTCGCTTTTACTGGTACAAAAATCTGACGTATCATTAAAGTAATACTTTTTTAAGAGATGCAGAATTACCCCGTGTTGGTGAGAATCAACAATGTTACCTATTGCATGTTAAAAACTACACTGTAAAGCAATATTGTGTTCCGGAACATCAATCACATATAATATACTATTTTTAGTACTTAAAAACAAACGAAACTATTCTTTTTTACAAAGCATTAAAGTTCATTTTGCAAATTAACTGAGCTATCTAAATCTATTAGGTCATTATGTATTACTCAAATATTTATAGCAAATAAATTAATTACACGTTCATGTTTGATATGAGAACACGCTTTTGTTCCATACCTAC
This sequence comes from Leucinodes orbonalis, assembly GCA_019425675.1. Classification (NCBI taxonomy): domain Eukaryota; kingdom Metazoa; phylum Arthropoda; class Insecta; order Lepidoptera; family Crambidae; genus Leucinodes; species Leucinodes orbonalis. Next base: position 113,355 of record PQWD01009436.1, read on the forward strand.
CCTTCGAGCTAATGAGTAGCGATAGTACGTTACAAATTAAGGAAACATGTCGACAAATTATATTTATACAACCCAGTGACTGTTCGCAACGGGATCCGATAAAATACTGCCTCCGCTCAAATGGGACCCCGATGCATTTTTTTTGTTTTCTATTACTGTTAATAATTTAAGTTCGTGACCTCTTTCGGCTAGTGCGGTACAGGGTGTTCAGAAACGGAACTAAAAAAACTTGTTTATATTAAACATTTCAACGGAATAGACTTATAAAAGCTTTTTTTTAATAAGTAAATCAAGGGTACTAGGTGGTAGATTGGATACTGAATCGTCTAGGTATCACCGCAGTGCCAGATATCGTCCCGTGAAACAGGAGTGTATGCACTTTTGTGTTTCGTGGTGAAAGCACTGTAGCTAGTTAAATTACCCAGTATAAGCGACCTACCATCTGTTGTCTCTGGTGTCGGGTGCAGTGCGGCATTGACGGAGAATAATAACTATCTATCAGTTGTTGGTCTCCTTAAGAGATGGTGGTCAGTCGTGGCTCTATCGTGGTCAGCGGTATCACTTACCATCAGGTGAGCATCCTATACACTATAACATAAAAAAGGCAATTCCATGGTAATATTTTTATTATCAAAAATAAAGCTTTATTGCGGCTTAAGAAGCTTAGGCGGGTGACGCGGTCTCATTGGTCAGTTTACCATCAGTTTGTCATCTGATAGTTTCGTTATACACTTCGACTTTTCCGTAAGCCAGTAAATCACATTGGTTCTTTATGTGACCAATGTGCAACATACGTGGATGACTCGGTCGCCATAATATCTTCGAGCGAAGGCCGTTGGCGGCATTGCATTAATTCAATTGCTTGCATATCCTGATTCCTATGCAGAGCGTCGGTGGTTCAATGGTTTGGACTGTTGCCCTCAGATCTGGAGGGAGTAAGTTCAAATCCCGCCACGTACCAATGTGTGTTTTCGAATAGACGACATTATATGTACGTTTATCCGACGCTCTTGCGGCGAAGGAAAACGTCGTGACGAAATCTGTGCACGCCTGCGAAGAGTTCAGAGGTTGTGGGAAGTCGGCCAATCCGTACTGGGGCCGCGTGGATGACTACATGCAGACCTTTACGGGTCGGCTCGTGTCCCTCATTATAGTGTCCCATATAATGAGCTGATAATCATGATGGTGCCTGCTAAACGAAGGTCTCACCTATAAGTAGCTTCGAGTAGTCGTAATTTAAATAACGGGAACTTAATTAATTATATATCTTTAGGAAATATTGTTCAGAGCGTCGGTGGCTCAATGGTGTGGACTGTCGCCTTCCTACCGGAAGGGCTGAGGTTCAAATCCCGACACGTACCAATGTGTTTTCGAATTTTCGAAAATATATGTACGTTATCCGACGCTCTTACGGTGAAGGAAAACATCGTGAGGAAACCTTCATGCACGCCTGCGAAGAGATTCGAAGGTTGTGTGTGAAGTCGTCCAACCCGCACTGGGCCCGCGTGGACGACTAAGGCCTAAACACCCTATACGGGTAGGCTCGTGCCCCTCGGTGGGGACGTTTAATGAGCTGATGATGATGAGTATATATTTTGTTCATCATCATCAACAACCTTGTCGGTTAGTAAGATATACAAATATGTGAATCTTTTTTTTTCTTCGAAATAAAGGGACTACCAACGGAAACGTAATTATATAAAACTAATTGAAATCAAATCAAACGTCACCAAAACTGTTGCTATTACCTTATTATTACATTAGGTTAGTTTGTTGGCAGAACCCAAACAAATTCTCAACAACTGGTGTGTGAAGCTCAATAGAGAATATAGAACTACGCACCACTAAAATGAAAAAGGGTTTTTTCGGAGTGGTGCCTTCATTGTTCTTGTTCTGTGAAAGTGAGATTTTCGGTTTAGAGAGAATTTTTAAAATTCAACTCGCAATGTGGAGCTGTCGTATATACTCGTAAGTTAAAACGTTCATTTAAATCAAGTTGGAACATTTTATTTAGAAATACTAAATTTCTTTACCAATAATTTTGAAATACTCACGATTTGAAATTTAGAACAAAAATAACGAAGAAACAACGGTTAGTATTTGGATTTTTAGAGCGCAATGGTGTGGCTGTTGCCCGCCTACCGGGAGGGCTGAGGTTCAAATTCCGCAACATACAAATGTGTTTTCGAATTTTCGAAAATATATAAATGTTATCCGACGCTCTTATGGTGAAGGCAAACAACGTGAGGAAAGCTGCGCACGTCTGCTAAGAGATTCAAAGGTTGTGCGTGAATTCGTCCAACCCGCACTGGGCCCGCGTGGACGACTAAGACCTAATCACCCTATAGGGGAAGGCTCGTAACCCGCAATTCGGGGTTGGTGGGTTCAAATCCCATGGTTCAAATCATAGTGAAAGTTAAGACATTGCGGGCTGAGTAACCAGATTATCCGAAAATAAATGATTCCGTACTACGAAGGTCATTTAAGCCGTCGATAATGTGATTTGCAGAGGTGTTAAACAATGACAAGGTAATGTTAATCACATTAATATTATAAAAGCGACAGTTTGTGAGTGTATATGTTTATTATTTCTTCACGGGTGAAAGGATGAAGTGAATTCATGTAAATTTGATATATAGTTAGCTGTCACCTAAGATTAACCCAAGAGCATAGAATCTTATGAAATTAAATAACTTTAGCAACGCGAACTAGATATATCTCTCTCTTCAACTTATCGTTGTCCAATGCTGGACATAGTGCTCCCCTATTTTGCGCCACATATCCCGGTAAATGCAGGAACGGGGGCCGATTCCGTTTGGCGCTGTTTTTGAATCCTTTGTCGGCTTTTACGATACCCTCGGGAGGAGTAGGGGTGGGGACATATATATTCTAATCGGCCATTCCCACACGGCACTTCTATTACTAGCTATATACTAAATGATAATGACCACAGCTATCCTCATGCCTTATCTTCCTTAAGTGTATTGATGACTCAAGTGACATGCAAAAATATGTATACAAAAGTAAGCATAATGCCGTGAGGTATTTTCCATAAGTTTACCATTTTAAGTTTATAGCAGTTTATGCAGAAAACACTTTCATTTATATCAAAGAAAACGCTAAGGCAATATTAATAATTCCAGTACCTACTTAATACTTGGTAGTCATTTCTCAGAATCAGGGAATTTATTAAATTCTGTTGTGATATCCACGAACAATGTACATTGAATAAACACTACACTTTCATAACGCCAGCTAAAATATCCGTGGAATAATGAAACACCCTGTACTCCACACCTCTGGGTCAAGTGGGTTTAACGAGCAATATTGCATTTTACGGAGCGCCACTCACAGCCGTGTTGGGTTCAGATTTATAAGGTTCCGTAGGTAAAGACAAGGATATTTCCAGTAAAGGTCCCCTTGGGATTAAGGTAACGTCACTGAAGCATCCTTATCTGCGGCTTATCAATATTAAACAGTATCGAACGGGAACCGCGCGGTTGTGTTAAAATCTAACTGGAGATATTAGCTAACCCCTTAACCAAGCATAGTAAATTCTTTATTGGATTTCAAATTGCTTTGGAATAAAGTTCAAAGAGTTAGACCGTATTATTTTGGCCAGAGTCTAACTTCGGGTTAGCTACTCTAGAAATAACTATCGTCTTTAAATCAACTAGCGATTGTTTGTTGGAAATTAATGTTTCACTTTTATGAGAAGTTTGCATTTTATTGATAAAAATTTGAACACTAAAATTGTTTTTCTCGTCATCCATCAGGGGTCCTCGCACAATATATCTTACCCACATCAATTAGGTCTTGCCCCTAAAGTTTGTACATGCCCGGTGATCGAAACCGGAACCCTTGGAGTAATAGCCGACGTCTCAACCATTACACCACATGGGTCGTCATACTTTGTTCTGTTTTGTCCAGTTTGCAACATTGGCGTAAAACAAATGATATGTATTCGATATATCTTGTACTCCACGAGATCTGGATGCATTTAGCGGTACTATTTGCTTGATGATATTATAATGTAGTTTCACGCCACCGCGGAATAGGATATCATAATGCCGTTGTGGTTTGTAATTCGCATTAATGCCATTAACGCTTATAGACACTATTTAGTTATTAGGTTGTTTATTGGGGATCACGCAATTAATTGAATGTGTCAATTACACGGTTCATAATTGGAGGTACGTACGTACTTAGATAAGAAATTATTAATTAATACGCTTCTTGTATAGATATATGTAACAGGTACTGATCGTGTAATATTGTTTTATCTTTGACATATTGCGTACAAATATATCATTTAGAATGTATTGAATTTGGGGCTATTAACAAATTGCTAACAATTGGTCAACGTGTAAGTAAATGTTGGAGATGGCCGACTATTCGTTTGATATTCGATATTCAGCTTATTCTTTATCTTTTTACCATCTGTACGTATTTGGTTTAGGTATCTAATATCTACCCAAAATAATATTTTTGCAGGTACATACGTGATCATTTACGCCTATTCATTTTGCAAAAAAAAAATGGTTTTCAATATTTCCAATAATTCAAATATAAGAGATGACGTTCAGGAATAAAACGTTTTTTGGAAATGAATTAATCAATATAGCGAATAATAATATCATTTTCTGTCTTGACTAATTTAACGCTTGATACACCGGTTCTCTGCTATCCTCATCTAGCATCTACCAAGAACGTTTTCCAGACCGGTAAGCGGAATATGCTACGCTTACTAAGTCGCGATTTCCAGTCAAGAGTTCATCATCTGCTCCGACGGTCACTAGCTCTGCGACTTACGAGAAGAACCGGCTGCCACTTCAACATGCTGATCCGGCGAGTTATTACGATAGCTTGAGACATTTAGCTTCTATCCCACTGATTGTATAACTATGGAGTTGGAGGTCAGTGTTCTATCCTCTTGCACGTCCCGTGATTTACAGCAGTACGAGAGAGCTCGAACTTCATGCTAGTTATTTCGCCCCATTGCACATTAAATGACTTTGAATTTGTGAATAAATCCAACAACTAGTGTCCATGTCACGGATGCATAAGTGATATGCTTAATTTTTGCTAATAATGATACATGAAATATTTTATAGGTAGTCGGTCCGCAGAGTAAAACCAGATACATACCTTAACACTTTAACACACAAATTTTTTTTTGCGGGGCAATTCGACGAGCTACATGAAGGATACCGTCTTCTTTAAGTTTTAGAATATATTTAATTAGAAAAATCTAATTAATCTCTAAATTTTAAGCCATTTTAAATAAAAGTAACTGATATTAAGCCTATATTGAATTAGGAACAGTATATAAAAATAAAGATTGAGTTATTAGTCATCAGCATTAAAACCTAGGTGGTAATGTTTCACTAGGTGGTAGACTCGATACTGAGTCGTCTAAGAAGGTACCACCTCAGTGCCAGATATCGTCCCGTCAAATCAGGGTGCTATGCGCTTTTTTGTTTGTCTTGGGTGACAAGCGCAGTGCGGCATTGATGGAGCGTCAAGCTTCAATACCGCTATGTCATGGTCAGACGTATCACTTACCATCAGATGAGCGTCCTAGCCGACCTGTTCACTTTGTAACATAAAAAAAATCTAACATCTGTTGTCTCAAGAAGTGTTGGGCGCAGTGCGGCATTGACGGAAAATTATAACTGTCTATCAGTTGTTGTTCTCCTTCAATGCCGCTCTTTCATGGTCAGGCGTATCACATACCATTACGAGAGCGTCCTGATCGTCCGATCCGAGTGTAGGTACAACACTTAGAATATTTAAAAAAACCTTTTTGGTTCCCCTTCTCTCACCTACTCTCTCGCTCATCGCGTAAGTATTCTTTTGATTTTAACAATATACCAATATATAAATTCAATTGGATTAGTAATTTCGAAATAAACATGTTTTTCTTCGTGCATATGAATATTTATACGGCATATACGCCATTTTTTAATTTTTTATCTGTCTGTCTGTTTGTTTCGGGCACAAACTGTATAGAAATACATCGATCGGCTGAGCCGATTTGGCCGGTTTTTCTTTTGGCAGGTAGCTGATGTAATAAGGAGATACAATATAGGCTACTTTTATTTTATTTTAGAAAATACTTTTTTTTAAAGTAAATATAAAAATAATAAAAGAACTTAATGTTAAAGTACCTAAGATCTATTAATAATTCTAAAAAAAAACCTCGCGTTGGGGGACCGCTCCTAATTATTTCTTTCTTATCTACGATATTTTTCATAAGATGGTTACCTCTTTAGGCTTTTACTCAAGACTCTCTGTTACTTAATTAGACTAATTTTTTTAGAATTATTAATAGATTCTTAGGTACTTAACATTAAGTTTCTTTTATTATTTTTTACTTTTTGAAGGGAAATTACTTAAGTTCTTATGTCGGGGGTTTTTAAATTTTTAATTTAATTTTTATTTCATACTTTTATAGGTAGGTTAGGTTAAGTTAGATTTTAGTATATAGACAGACACGTCAAACTATAACACCCCTGTTTTTACTAACTTACTATTGTAATGTACGAATCATTTCCTTTCATTTGATACCCCACTCGGGCATATTTGTAAAGAATCGGTTTTTCATTCCCACTTTCATCCCCTATATCTTATAAACGGCTGAACCGATTTTAATTAAACTTAGCTATTGTAATGTACGAATCATTTCCTTTCATTTGATACCCAATTCGGGCATATTTGCAAACAATCGGTTTTTCATTCCCACTTTCATCCCATATCTATAAACGGCTTAACCGATTTTAATAAAATATAGCTAAGAACACGCTCGATTAAATGACCTTTCAAATAAAAAAAACTAAATCAAAATCGGTCCACTCGTTCGGGAGTTCAGACACTCACTCACACACAGACACACAAACACGTCAAACTTATAACACCCCTCTTTTTGCGTCGGGGGTTAAAAACAATGTTCCAACACACAGCGGCCGCGCATCACCTAAGCTGCGCGCTTTTTATGTTTTACGATGGGAAAATATATTATAACGCGGGGAACATCGCAGGGAACAGCTAGTTTTAACTAAATTTAAACACTTATAGTATTTTACTAATTGATTTTTTTACAGAAACTGCTTCGGACCATGGAATAGTACTTCGTCTACGCTTCGGACCATTAAAGGTCATATGTCACACAGTGACAGCCACCGTCATTTAACTGTCATTTGAAATGTCACAACAACAATAATTAAAACTATGAAGTGTTTAAATAAGTTAATTTTGTAACACATATTTTAAAGTACCGAATAAGTTAACTTTAAAAAAACAACCACCTGTGTGAACAAGATTTTAAAATGTAAGCATCCTTAATCGGTTCTATTTCTCAAATTGAAAAATATACCATGGTTATTTACACTAACACTACATTTTTCTTTCTGAATAATATCGACAATCACAGTATATGTGTGTGAACTGAAATAAAACAGAATAATACCTTTGATTAATTTAAAATTGATTGCTAGATTAATGAATTTCATTCTGGTATTAAGGTCTCACCAACATCTACATGTTATTAAAATTTTAACAATACATTTTATAACAGACTATATTATCAGTGTGAATAAAAATAATGTCATACATTATAATAACTTATAGATATTCATAAAGAATAAAAAATACAGCCATGTTTGCATTTTAGTCTAATAATTAAAGATAATTTCTTAAATTTTTTTAAAGGGGCAAGAAAAGGAATCAAAGTAAACACATGCCAACAACAATGAATTTTTGGGCGAACATAACACGTAATAAAAACTCAATTCAGCAAATACCGCCAACAAATTTTACATTGGATCAGGATATAGGTTTGTGTAAATAAAATCATATATCTAAAAAAAATATATTAGCTTTTTATAATGTTTAAAATATTTTAGCTTCTACACCTGGAACTAGTTCATTCCAAGCACCTGATCACCAATCAGAATCATTGATAGACCTGACTGATGATACTTCACCTGACATCCCTTCAAAACAAGGTGTTGGTCAAAAAGGCGAAACAAATGAAAGCAAACAGCCGCAATCAGATATGTAAGTAAACTTTGAATACAGTTTTTACTACACCTTATGTAGGTTTTTTTTCTATGTATATACAAAAAAATATATTAGCATGGTGATCCATTGTTTAATACCCACAAGCTTCTGGCTTGAATTTGGGTAAAATAGTGATTTGTGAATGTCATTGGATATTTATTTATATTATACTTACACAGATTAAACACAGTATAAACAGTCATGCATAGCATGGGTGGAAAATCACAACAAACAATAGATGAATCTATTGTCAAATGCACATGCTACATTTGAGCGGTTAATATTAGTATTGACAGACTGCCAGAAACCAGGCACAATGAAAAATCTTGCAAATATGTGATGGTTTAAGGCATTACTCATGGTCAAATTGCCATTTAGTATGCAAAATGTCATGAGATGTTCAAATCAAATAACTATTAAATATGTTTAAGGAACTGTATTAACCACAACATCATTATCTTTGAGAATGTTGTAACCACTAGCCTTTTTTTATAACCTTCTTTAGAAGTCAAAACAATAATCGCAACATTTTTATTTTTTAAGGCAAACTCAGAAGAAGACACCAATTGTGATTGGGTTAAATACAGCAAATCAAAATAAACAGAGTAATAATTCACAAGTTGTGAATAATCCTAACGAAGGTATGTGTTATACTTTTCTGTATGGTAAATATTATTTTTAACCAAACTGGAGAAATCTTAGAAATCTACTTCCAATATGTGGTGTGAAATAATAAGCATAATTCGCACCCACAACCTCAAAATCAACCAGCGGTCTAAACTCAGCATCATCATCAGCAACCAAGGGGCACGAGCCTACCCGTTAAGGGTGTATCGGCCTTAGTCGTCCACGCGAGCCCAGTGCAGATTGGCCGACTTCACGCTCTACCTTTGAATCTCTTCGCAGACGTGCGCTCTGCATCCCAACATAGTAACCCCCTAATTCCCCAATCTGCTAATTATCCAACACTAGCAAACAACCGCGCCTTTACGCAATCCCGCAAACGTAGACGTCCCCGGGAGGTACAACACTTTAAGACCGAGATTCCGCCGGTGGGGGCCATCGTTGCGAGTCCCTGTAGGTTCGACCAGACCCTATTGGCGCTACCGGCACGTGCCCAGTCGCTTTTCTCTCCAAAGTTATACTAGGTTACATAGCCCCCCTGGGACGCCCTAGCCGAGGTTCGCGTCCCACACTGGGACACCCTTAGGCTCGTTGCATAAATTTTTGAGCTGAGAGCCATCTGCGCTCGCCAATGGTCCGGTTAAGCTGTACTGGTGAAGGTGAAGCTGAAAACCACCTGCAGCCAAGAACGATAAGTCATTTCGAAAAAATCCTGACGTGCGCAGGTTTAAAAAATCCTAGCGTGCGCAGGTTCCTCCACGATGTTTTCCTTTGCAATAAGGCGTCGGATAAGCGTACATATAATTTAGGAAATTCGAAGAGACATTGGTACGTGGCGGGATTTGAACCTGCAACCTCCAGTTCGAAAGGCCAGTCCACACCAATGAGTCTACGCTCTAAACTCAACGATTATACTATAACACGATGAGGCAATTACGTGTAACCTAGTCCTATCTTTGACAATATTGCTAATTAATTTCGTTTTTAGGTTCACAGCCAGTATCAAAAAATATTCCAAAGCAATCGTCAAGTTTAAATGTTACAAAGCCCATCTCAGCACCAGCAACGACATCAGGCGCTATTAATAGTAAATGTTATCATTTTTACTTAATCTACTTAGCGATACTTACAAATAATAGATATTTGCCATTTGGTAATTTAGTGTTCGTCGACACCTTAATACATTACAATGAAAATTTTAGTTCTTTCACCTGGTAGTAAGTGATACCTTAAGAAGGTACTACAGTGCATTTGCTAACTTGTGACGTCAAAATATGGGCACAATCCGTACACCAATTAGCCCCAATGGCCATTATCCCCTGTTTGTTGCCACTTCAGCTTAGTTACGCGAATGATTAAGTCAGTGTCTTTCGTTCGTTTATTTTTACTATCTTATCTCCTTATTCTATTTCGCTGTTACTTTACTTATGTTAATCATCATCATCATTACAGCCTTATATGTCCACTGCTGAATGAAGGCCTCCCCTAATGATTTCCATGCTGACCGATCCCTAGCAGTTGACATCCATCTGCTACCCGCCACCTTAACCAGGTCATCCGTCCATCTGGTTGGAGGTTTACTACTACTTACTATGCTTCGTTTTCCGTTGCGTAGACGCCACCCGAGAACCTTTCCGCCCCATTGGCTATCGCTTCTACGCACTATGTGCCCTGCCCACTGCCACTTCAACTTGCTTATCCTTATGTTACTAATATAGTAAGAATAAGCATAAAAATGATTTCAAATTATCGGTGATAAGAGTGCAAATCTTAATTTCGACATACTTTTATACGACAAAATATAACTCAGACAACTTAAAAAATCGACATGGCTCAATTTCGACAATACATTACATAGACATGTCATCACTCCGATACTACTTTACAAATAAATAATTATCAGTATCATCCTCTAATAAACATATGAGTAAACTATGTATAATGGTTTGTAACTTGCCACGCTTTTGTCTATTGTATTCGAAGGTCGGCATGCTTCATTAGTTATCCAAAAAGTTTAACCACTGATTGTTAAAGTAAGCTTGGACCCTGTAATAAGAGAAACCGACTATTTATACTTGTAAATCTTGTAATATATTGATACGTTAAAATCTACATTTCAGGTGGCAAAACCATTTGCACTCGAATCACGATTGGCCAACCTCAACCACAAAAAACAAAGCAAACCAAACAACCAGCTCAGCTGCAACCACGTACGCAACTACCAGCTCAGACGAAGCCACCTGAGCTACAACCACGCCCGCTGCAACCAGCTCAGCTGCAACCAGCTCAGCTTCAACCTCGTCAGCTACAACCAGCTCCGCTCCAACCAACTCAACAACAACCAATTCAGATGCAACCACGTCTGCTACATCCAGTCCAGCTGCAACCAACTCAACAACAACCAGTTCAAATAGAACCACCGCTGATGCAACCAGATCAGCTGCAACCAACTCAGTTTCAACAACCTCAGCTGCAACCAGCACAGTTTCAACCACCGCAGATGCAACCAGATCAGCTGCAACCGACTCAGTTTCAACAACCTCAGCTGCAACCAGCTCAGTTTCAACCAGCTCAGCTGCAACCAGCTCAGCTGCAACCAGCTCAGATACAACCAGCTCAAATGCAACCAGCTCACCTACAACAACCTCTGCTACAACCACCTTACCAACAACCAGCTGAGCTACAACCAGCTCAGATCCAACAACGTCAGCTAACAACAGTTCAGCTACAACCTCAACCTCAGCGTAAACCACCTCAACCTCAATACACACTACCAGGTACAACAAATGAAGACAATTTTTATTACTTAGGTACAAGTAAGGTAGATTGTTTTTTTTGTATGCAACCAAATAAGAGTAACATTATTTGAATTAGGTTTATTTCAACTAAAATAAAACTTAATTAGGTTTATACAGTTTGAGATATTGTAGTCTATGCAATTATATCAACACTTAAATTATCATTGTTGATTGCCAAACAACAAGTAATATTTTTTAAAATTAGATAATGAATCTTGTCCGTGCGTGAGAGTATTCACGGACTCACTGAAATCAGGGTCGATTTCCGAGCCGGGGTTTTCCAATTACCTTTCATCTTGTTTTTTTTATAGTAATAAATTTTTTTGTGTTGCAATGTTCATGGATAACAAATGTTTTCTTCATTTCTAAACTAATCTAATATGTTTTGCTTACAGGCATGATGTTTTCATTTCCAAAAGGTACGTTCTAACCATTGTACTTAACATTTTCTCTTTCATCCAGGAGCCGTGGGGCGAACAAAAATAGTTTGATCCAAATCAACACTGTAGTTTTTGCTTCTAAAGCGTTGTGCTACAAGAATGAAGTGCTACATAAGTTTTGCTTTCGTATAAATAAAAAAGCATACTCAAAATATTTTTTGAAATATTTTCATTTACATATTTATTATATGTTCATTGATTCCAATGTGCATTGCATTTATAAAAACATCTCAATTGAGTACCTAATTTTTCATATAGATTTACACATGTAAAGTACGCGTGTTGAAAATCTCGTGGCTTTATACTTTTAACTGTTTCTTATTAGATAAATATTCATTATCTGATACTCTTTATAAAATATATTCAACTAGCGACCCGCCCATCCTTCGCTCGTATGCAATGGTGATATTCGTAATAGGCACGCTCCCGCCTGCCGCAACTTTTAAACCGATAATATCTCCGAAAATATTCATTTAAATCATATGCTGTAAAGGGCCATATAGATCTATATTAATCGACGATGCATTTAAGGTAATTGGATAAGGATTAATGCTGTATTGGTTAAAATCGCTTCGAAAATTAGCCATTATTTGTCATAAAAGGAAATAACAAATAAAATTTTAATGTGGGATATCCATAAGCGATAAATATATACTATCGCAGAGTTTTCTGTAGACCTTTTTTTTACAATACTCAGTATATTATTTTGACAAATCTTGTAGGGTTCAGCCTGCGTTTGCAATGTAAACGGAAAAAATGAAATTATTTACGACATCACATTAGAAACCTTAAAAATAACATATTTTTTCACTATTTAATGGATGTCATTATATATTTTAACCTTCCTCTTGAATCACTCCATCTATTAAAAAAAACGCATTAAAATCCGTTGTGTATTTTAAACATTTAAGCGCACATAGGGACGTGGGGACAAAAAAAGCAAATTTGTTTTATACTATGTAGTGATTATCACTAACCTGTGAACCTTATTCTTTATTACATAATCTGTCTTTTCAGGTATCCCGAAAAGCTTTTTGTATAATCCAACACCGAAAATGCCTCTATCTTATACGAGTAAGTATATTTTTGACAATTTATTAATCTTTACATATAATGTATGTACACTTAAAAATTTGCTAAATAAAATACGATAAAATGTATTTGTTTTTTTGGCTAGACTCGTCTAAGACTTTAGTATCGTGTATTCTTAGACAACCACACAGCGCCATCTAGCCCCAAATAATCCAATAAGTTTGATCTATATGTAGCTGTGTAGTACCCATAGTAAAGATATCATAATAAATAAATACGATCATAGTTGAGAAATTGGCTACTACACCAAAAGATCCGGATTTGATCCCCGGGCAGAACAAACATTTGTATGCATGAACATGTATATATTGGTCTAGGTGTTTCTATGTATAATACGTACGTATTTACAAAAAATGTGTTTAAGTATGTTTATCCGTTGCTAAGTACTCATACAACAAGTTTCTCGCTTAACTTGGAGCTAGATGGCGATATTTTAATGTTAGAGGATATTTATATTCAGTATTGCCACCTTAGCCCTTTTGGGGCTACTTTCACTAGCACGTTCACCACAGTTGCACTCCTTTTTTACTATTCAGCCCGAAAAGAGCTTTCTAGCTTTTATCGTTGTCTTGAAAATATAAACAAGCGTTAAGTTCTCGCCATTGATGGAGGATAATAACTGTCTATCAGTTGTTGGTCTCCTTCAATGCCGCGTCATGGTAAGGCGTATCACTTACCATCAGGTGAGAGTCCTGACCGTTCTGTACGCTAATAACATAAAAAACACACACTTGCCGCTACGCCATCGTGAAGTAAAATTAAAATAATAAATGAAATGTTCCAGATATGATTGCAATGCCAGAAACAATCAATCAAAACTGGGGTTCTGTTAATTCGCTGTATGCTCCTGCACCAAACCCATACGAAGCTCCTGCCCAAGAAGAAACAAATAATGCATATAATTACCAAGATCCAGTGTTGGATCAGCAAGTGTACTCGCCATCCGATGTATATGCTGACAATGTGATGGGAACGGACGGTAAGGAATATAAATTAGTTGAACATAAATTTTATTTATTACTCGTATATCATCAATGATTAATTATCATTATTAACATGTCACTCTAGGGACAGGCCTTCCCACCCAACATAGCTAAGGGGTCGGTATAGCGTCAGTGGCTCAATGGTGTGGAATGCTCTCTCCCTACCGGGAGGGTGCAAGTTCAAATCCCGCCACGTGCCAATGTGATTTAGATTTTTCTAAATTATATGTACGTTATCTGATGCTCTTGCGGTGAAGGAAAACATCGCGAGGAAACCTGTGCACGCCTGCGTAGAGATTCAAAGATTATGCGTGAAGTCGGCCAACCCGCACTAGGCCCGCTTGGATGACTAAGGCCTAACACCCTCTACGGGTAGGCTCGTGCCCTTCGGTGGGGACGTTTAATGAGCTGATCATGATGGACATTGACTGCGGGATTCGTCCTCAAGTTTCAAGTCACTCAACGGGCAGAGGAGAGTTTAAGGATAAATGTAGTCCCAATATATTTAGTACTTGCTTCTTTTATTTAGAAAATTTATTTGCAAATACATCTGCATACCTATACGATGACCCTTGGTTACTACACCATGGGTTCCGGGTTCGATCCGCATAGAAACATATGTGGTCTGGGTGTTACTATGTATAATATGTATGTATTTATAAAAATAAAGTATGTTTATCCGTAGTAATATAGGCAATAATACAGTCTTATGTTTGGGGCTAGATGGCGCTGTATGAGTGTCAGTGGATATTAATATATTTTTATTTATACTTAACTTATTTATAATAGAGCCCAGTGACAATTCCCAATCGCCGGATGCATTTCAAAACATGCAACAAGGCGAGAAGAGATTGAGCGCGTTCAGACGCCTCGGCCCGATGACTCAGCCGAAGAAACCAAAGATGACAATCAACTTATTGTGCAACAAGGATCAGTCGTTCAGGTTAGTTGATCTTTCAACTTCTAGGTTTTTTAGAGGAAGGCAAACGAGAGACAATTTACCAAATAATACAATAGTGCGTCGGTGGCTCCATGGTCTGGACTGTTGCCCTCCTACCGGGAGGGCTGAGGTTCAAATCCCGCCACGTACCAATGTGTTTACGAATTTTCGAAATTATATGTGCGTTACCCGATGCTCTAACGGTGAAGGAAAACATCGTGAGGAAACCTTCATGCACGCCTGCGAAGAGATTCAAAGGTTGTGCGTGAAGTCGTCCAACGCGCACTGGGCCCGCGTGGACAACTAAGGCCTAATCACCCTATACGGGTAGGCTCGTGCCCCTCGGTGGGGACGTTTAATGAGCTGTAATGATGATAACATAACCCATATACACTCGGTGCTCCGAAGTAGCGAAACAACGCAAAACGTGCTACACGCATTGAAAGGAACAAACCAAATTCTATTTATTTCATTTACTAGATGGTAGACTCGATACTGAGTCTTCTAGGTAACGTAGTGCCAGATATCGTCCCGTGAAATAGAAGTTTTATGCACTTTTGTACTTTTGGAGCACACATTGCACCGTCGTCGCTTTAGCCAACCCAAAAAAATAATAAAAAATCAATAAAAAAAATTATTATACAATTTTTCTACAGGGAAGTAGTCGACGAAGACGACGGTGAGAAATATGTGCCAGTACATATGCGAAACGATATAATAACGAGTAAAGATGAAACGGTGGTGAAGTATCGCGAATTATGGCCTTGGAAGCATGGGGTGCCAATCAAGAAAACGGTCATGCCTAGGAATTCTAAGGTAAGAGTTTAAGAGAAAAAAATCTAAAAAAAAGCGCTGTCTTCAGTGTACCAGTGATTCGGAAAAAGTGTGAGGGGAAATGGTCTCCTCCTCATTCTATCGCAGTCCACTGCTGGACATAGGTCTCCCCAATTCTGCACCAGATATCCAGGTCCTCCGCTTTTCTCATCCAGCCTCCACCAGCGACCTTTCGCAAGTCATCGGTCCAGGCGTCCTACGCTACGCTTGCCAAGACGCGGTCTCCACTCCAGAACTCGTCTGTTACAACAGCCAGAAAAAGAGAGAGAAAGAGACTACACTGGTAGTTAATAAATTGTGACATGAAATTTATCATTTTGTAACTTTTTCTTGTCATTTGCTTAGGTTTTATAATGTGTCAGTATTATTATTTAGACTGTCTGTGGGTCATTGGTGTAGACTTGCCTTCTTATCTGGAGGGTGCAGGTACAAATCCCGCCACGTATCAATGTCTTTTCGAAATTGTATGTACGTTATTTAACGCTGACGGTGAAGGAAAACATCGTGAGACGAGATTCAATGGTAGCGCGTGAATCTTGGTTACTCACACTCAATACTGAGTCGTCTAGGTAGGTACCACCGTAGTGCCAGATATTGCCCGTTAAATAAGAGTGCTATGCACTTTTGTGTTTTGAGATGAAGGCACTGTAGCTAGTGAAACGACCGGGTATAAGAGATCTATCATCTGTTGTCTTGAGTAACGGGTGCAGTGCGGCATCGATGGAGAATAATAACTGTGTATCAGTTGTTGGTCTCCTTCAATGCTCTCTGTCATGGTCAGGCGTATCACTTACCATCAGATGAGCGTCCTAACCGTCCTGTTCACTTCTTAATGTAAAAATCATCTGCACTGGGCCCGCGTGGAAGACTAAGGCTTATACACCCTTTACGGGTAGGCTTGTGCCGTTCGGTGAGGACTTATAATGAGCTGATGATGATGTGTGTTATTATTTCCAGACCGTCATGATATTGGAGCAAGAACAAATGGATGAGGTATACGAGAGGTCGTATTTGTTTATAAAAGTTTCTGTGAGTATCTACTTTATTACTTCTTTTCACTAATGAATACAAATAATAATAACCTCCGTGATTTAGAGGGCTCAGCATTGATTCGCGACATGATCTAGGGATCTCTAATCCCGCCGGCAAATAGAACTATAAACTGAAAAAAAACACAAATCACTGTGTGATTTGTTCAAACACGTTAAAACCTACATAGTCGCAATGGGTTACGGCCCAATCTCTCCATAATCGTGCTGTGTCGAAAGGCATGTGCGCTGGGACATTTTATTAATTATAGATTGGTTGTTGAAGCAATTAATTTGTATGATGAGTTAGTTATTAAAGACTAGCTGTGCCTTGCGGTTTAAGATATTCTCCCGCAGTAAAACGTAGCCTATGAGCTTATCCCGGGCGTCAGCTGACTTTGTACCCCTATTCCCTATTCAACCTATCGCAGTCCACTGCTGGACATAGGTCTCCCCCATTTTGCGCCAGATATCCCGGTCCTCCGCTTTCCTCATCCAGCCTCCAACAGCGACCTTTCGCAAGTCATCGGGCCGGAGGGCGTCCTACGCTACGCTTGCCGAGACGCGGTCTCCACTCCAGAACTTTGTACCAAATTTCATTAAAATCGCTTCGTTAAATCAAGTTACGTTTAAGTTTGACGACCCATTTGGTGTTGCGGTTGAGAGGTCGGCCGCAACACCAAGGGTTCCGGGTTCGATCCCCGGGCAGTACAAACATCTGTGTGCATGAACATGTCTGTTTGTAATATGTTTCTATGCATAATATGTATGTATTTACAAAAAAAAATGTATATATGTATGTTTATCCGTTGTTTAGTACCCATAATACAGGCTTAACGCTTAACTTGGGGCTAGATGGCGCTGTGTGAATGTCAGTGGATATTTATTATTATTATTTAAGTTAATTACGTTTTTTCGATAATAAAAGTAGCCTTAGTTTTCCCTGATCACATCAGCCTTCTGACAAAAAGTCCCGTCCAAATTGGTCCTGCCATTTCAACAATTACCAGGCGCAGACAGACAGACAAATATTCCTAAAAAAAATATTTTGATGTATGTACCGTTTTTTTTTATATTTAGAATCAGTTGATCTTTCCAGGTACAAGGATACCCATCAGACTGGACGAAAGAGATGCTTTTGGACACAATTATGGATGCTGTAAACGAAATAAGTTTTGTACCATGTTTCATAGAGGTAGGTTTAATATTGAATCCAATACTGTAAAAGGGGGGTACAAGATATCAGAATTCAATAATCAGTGTTGCCATTTCGTTTTTTTTTTAAAAGGGTTAGGTCGGGCTAGTTGGAACTTCAATAACAAAATTTGGAAATAATCATAGAGCGTCAAAAAAACGGCTTTGTGAAATAGCGAGAAAGTAGTTGTTAAAAAAAGGCTATATATCCCTTTTCGGGCTAAAGGGGTAAAGTGGCAACACTGTCAATATTACAAGATCCAAGTCAAACTGCTTGTCGTGCACCCCGCCTTATAGTGAAAAAATCTGTTGACTTTACCAGACCAGGGGGCCACAATACAAACTCATACTGAATTCATTTGAAAAGTCACGGGAACCTTTAGTAGACCAAGGCATATTGCTTTTTCTTATTAAAGAGCTTAATCAATTATGACTATGTCGCTCCGTTATAGCTACATTTTAAATATGTCGTATTGTTTAACCCTTTGACCGCCAATGACGCCTTAAGGCGCCAGACACAATAGAATTTCTATTATGTCTGGAGCCTGTGAGTGTCCTGACTATCCTGCACACATTGAAACATAAAAAAACATTGGTGGTTGTATCACTTCACATCAAGTCACGACCACGTGGTCGTTTGCATACCGTGAAATAGTTGAGCGTCAGTGGCTTATTGGTGTGGACGGTTGCCTTCCGATTTGGAGAGTGCAGGTTCAAATCCCGCCAAATACCTACCAATGTGTTTCGATTTTTCGAAATTCTATGTACGTTTATCCAACGCTCTTACGGTGAAGGAAAACATCGTAAGGAAATCCGTACACGCCTATGAAGAGATTTAAAGGTTGTGAGTGAAGTCGGTCAATCAGCACTGGGTCCGAGTTGACGACTAAGGCCTATACACCCTTTAAGGGTAGGCTCATACCCCTCGGCGTATAATGAGCTGATGATGATGAAATAGTTAAAATAGAAATTTGCTAATTATTTCTAACCTTTCAGTTTGCGCCCGAAGAGTGCAAATTCCTCGTAATAAGAGCGCGGGTAGCGTTGAATATTCTACACAAATTGGGCCTAGTGATCCGGAAAGGCGATGTCGAGTTGACTCTGGTGATAT
The DNA here is from genome assembly GCA_019425675.1 of Leucinodes orbonalis. Taxonomy (NCBI): domain Eukaryota; kingdom Metazoa; phylum Arthropoda; class Insecta; order Lepidoptera; family Crambidae; genus Leucinodes; species Leucinodes orbonalis. The sequence goes on from PQWD01009436.1 coordinate 132,460, forward strand.
CTCAGACAGAGCTCACGACACACACGCTCGACTTTTTACCGAAAGGGATACTGAAGAAACGGCTTCAGATGTCGCTTGTTGACGATACCAGCATGGACTTGAGCAGGTTCACCTTGAAAGAAGGTTTGTTATTAAAAGTTATGTATTTTCTTACATTTAATATGGAATTCACTTTACATTAGCAGATAGACCATTAAAGGCTCTGAGCATCTTTCAAATAGGCGCAAGGTAGACTCGATACTGAGTCATCTACCTACTAGACTTACTTAGGTACCACCGCAGTGCTAGATAACGTCCCGTGAAACAGGAGTGCTATGCACTTTTGTGTTTCGGAATAAGGGCACTATAGCTAGTGAAATTACCGGTTATAAGAGACCTAACATCTGATGTCTCGGGTAACGGGAGTGAACCACTATTTTCACATAATAAAGCTGTAGTAGGTGCCTAAGTAAATAAAAAAATATATTATTTAATGTTACTTGCTACTGCGGAACTCTCCACGGGCGAGTCCGACTCGCACTTAGCCAATTTTGTACTGTATTTTCTATGATAACTAGGTATAATTAATTGTGTATGTGTATATTATATTATTGGTTGTTTCAGATATAAGCCACTTCATTTATTTCCCATTGAACCGATCTATCAATCAGACCGATTTGTTACAAGTACAAATCTTATCTCAGTGGGAGAATCTTACTGAACTGAATCTATCTCATAACAGGATAACGTAAGTATAAGGATTAGAGAATTATGCCTAATTTGGTTTTATTTGATATAAGATTACTAAAAAAAGGATCACCTATGTTTATACATCATAAAAAGTTACTGTGCAACCATAATCATTATTATATGACGACCTACCCTTTTAATGACAAGTCTTTTAACCCTTTTGCCGCTTTTTTTTTTTCGAACTGACTACTGCTGTTGGCCGCATTACAGCTTCACCGGGCAAGTGGCGAGCGCAGATGGCTCTCAGCCTTAAATTTACACAACGAGCCTAAGGGCGTCCCCGAACGGGACTCGAACCTCGGCTTAGGGCGTTGCGGGGGGGGGGGGATACACCTTTTGCCGCCGTAGTTGTATATATTCAATAAGCACAATAGATTTTCTATTGTGTCCGAAATCCGCCGGTTAGTAGGTTGGATAAACCAAGAATTCCGGGTTCGAGCCCCGTACAGTAAATCATTTCCGTGTATGAATGTGTCTATTTATTTTTGTCTGGGGGTTTGTATTTGTTATTTAATTACAAGAAAAAATATATTATAATAGTTTGTCCATTGATTAGTACCCAAATTACAGGGAATAGACAAGGTACGTATTTTATTTTATAGATAAGATGTTTACACACTCATCAATGATGACACTGGTCTAAATTAAATTTTTACAGTTCCATAGAAGGATTCCGTCTTTCGTCAATCACGCCTAAGTTAAAAAAGCTCGATTTATCTCACAATTGGCTGGAGAAGGCAACAGAACTGTTGCAGTGTAAAACATTGAGTTTGCAATCGTTGAAGCTGGAAGGGAACCCATTATGCCACGACTACACTGATCCACAGCATTATATCAAAGTGTTAAGGCTTATGTTCCCTACATTGAAAGAAATCGTAAGTTATTATATAAAAATATATATGTATATGTTGAGCGTCGGTGGCTGAATCATCATTAGCTCATTACATGTCCCCGACGGAGGCACGAGCCTACCTGTAATGGGCCTTAGTCGTCCACGCGGGCCCTGTGCGGATTGGCAGACTTCACGCACAATCTTTGAATCTTCGTAGGCGTGCCCAGGTTTCCTTAAGATGTTTACCTTTACCGTAAGAGCGTCGGATAAAGGTACGGTACATATGATTCCGAAACTTCGAAAACATTGGTACGTGGTGGTCCAGATCGGAAGGCCATAGATTGATATGGAATAGTCCATACCAATGAGCTACCGACGCTTATTGGTCTAAATTACCAATGATGATTTTATAACCAGTGGCGTGCACTGAGATTATGAGTAGGGTATGCAAAGTGAGTGACACTAATCGCAAAAAAATAAATAATTTACATTTTTATCAAATTAAGTGCTGTTGATGACAGCAGATCGCCTATGATTTCAAATCTGTAGAGGGAAATGAGCGAATAAGTGGGAATCGTTAAATATGTTGGCGATTTTCGGGGTTGTCTGGACGTATAGGGTATGCACAGCTTATTTGCATATATGGAGTGCACGCCACTGTTTATAACGAATATTAATTGAGCGTCGGTGGCTCAATGGACTGTCGCCTTCCTACCGGGAGGGCTGAGGTTCAAATCCCGACACGCACCAATGTGTTTTCGAATTTCCGAAAATATATGTACGCTATCCGACGCTCTTACGGTGAAGGAAAACTTCGTGAGGAAACCTTCATGCACGCCTGCGAAGAGATTCAAAGGTTGTGTGTGAAGTGGTCCAATCCTCACTAGGCCCGCGTGGACGACTAAGGCCTAATCACCCTATACGGGTAGGTTCGTGCCCCTCGGCGGGGACGTTTAATGAGCTGATGATGTATTAATTTGATTTAAAAAATAAATGAATAATGATCTGTTTGATTAGTTCTATATAATACTATATAATTTTCAGGACGGCATAGCTATAACACTTAAAGGTGATATGCCAGTGTTCCAAAAGAACTACTGCCCAGATGAATCGGAAGGCATAGTCAACAAGTTTCTTGAAGTGTACTTCCCGCTGTTAGAAGCGAACGATGAAAATCGAGCGCTCATTGAAGAAATGTATGATGAGAAAGCTGTTATGACTGTTACTTACAGATATAAGCTGCGTGAGTATATATCTATATTATTATGTTTCGAACTCCTTAAGATTCACGGGCCAAACAATGATATTCTGTATATATAAAGGTAAATACGCCATACGTGCCCCAAAAACGATCCGCCAAAGAGAATAGGTACTGTTTAGGTGTGTATGTGTGCTGTCGCTGCATTCGAAACACTTTTATCGATTGTTTTGTGAGCATACCACGAATCTATACTTTTTACATAATTAAAATATATAAGTAAAATAGCGGCAGCGGTTACATGCCGCGGCTAGATGGTGTCGAGGAGTGCGGCACTGATTTCAAAATAGTAATTATAAAAAATAATATCTCTATTTTTTTTTATCCATACTTCTACTATATTTATACAATCTTTTTTTTTATATCTACTGACATTCACACAGCGCCATCTAGCCCCATTTTAAGCGAAGCTTGTAGTTAGGGTACTAAACAACTGATAAACATACTTATGTACATTTTTTTGTAATTAAATCCCGTCCATTACAAACAGACATGTTCATGTACACTATTTTTTATTTATTACATTAGTGTTTTAAATGTTTTTTATTGAATTTTGTATATTTTTTAATGCTCAATTAAAATAAATGGATTTTGACTTTGAGTACTAAAGTTTTTTATAACCGAGTTATATAAGATCGTAAGCAGAAGAAAAATATATTATTATAACATGTCCTATACAGGTCATAACCCAGTGTACCGACAGTTCCGATCGCTGTTCAACCACAGTCGGGTAATGCGAGACGGCGATGCGGAACAAACAGAGGGCGCTGAGAATATCGCCCGTCAGATTGGACAATGGCCGCCGCTCAAGCACGACCCGTTTACATTCACTGTGGATGTATTACATCACGATGTAAGAAATTTATTTACATTTTGTTCACATACAGCAAATGATTCACATCAATAACCAGCCCACCGAGAATGAATGCTAGTTTGTTGGCATCAGTAAGAACGTCGGTGGCTCAATGGTGTGGACTGTCGCCTTCCTACCGGGAGGGCTGAGGTTCAAATCCCGACAAGTACTAATGTGTTTTCGAATTTTCGAAAATATATGTACGTTATCCGACGCTCTTACGGTGAAGGAAACATCGTGAGGAAACCTTCATGTACGCCTGCGAAGAGATTCGAAGGTTGTGTGTGAAGTCGTCCGCACTGGGCCCGCGTGGACGACTAAAGCCTAATCACCCTATACGGGAAGGCTCGTGCCCCTCGGTGGGGACGTTTCATGAGCTGATGATGATGATGCAAAGTGACATTAATCGCAAAAAACAATAAGTAGAGTACTTTTTTGTCAATTTAAGTGCTCTTGATGACAGCGGATCGCCTATAGTTTCAGATCTGTAGAGGAAAATGGGCAAATAAGTGGGAATAATATAATGTTTGCGATTTTCCGGGTTGTCTGTACGCACAGGGTATGCACTGCTTATTTTCATATATGTGCGCACGCCACTGGTTGGCATAGAGAACATATTCGATATGTTTCATAGCTGGACTGATCACCTTGTTGAAATGGCGGGTAGTATATGGATGTCAACTGCAAGGGATCGGTCCGCGTGGAAATCATTAGGGGGAACCTTCGTTCAGCAGTGGACAATTTAGGCTGTAATAATGATGATAGCTCCTTGACTATAGTCTAGTACCGCATTGGGCATGCGTGGTGGGTACGACCCCATCTCCCCCATTGCTAGATATGAAATGCCACTAGTAATCATATTCCAAAATTCGTATTATTTCTTCTAGTAGTAAAATCATGGTTTATTATATTTTTTGTTAACTCCTAGGAATATTCAACAATCTTCAAAGTGACCGGTTTACTGAAACTGACTGCGGAGACGCTGGCGGAGGATGAGCATCTGCTCGCCTTCTCCCGCACCGTAGTGTTGCAAACGAACGACGGCGTCGACTATAAGATCACAAACGAAATGGTCTATTGGGAGCAACCTACTGAAGATTATGCGAGAGACGCTTTCAATATTACTACGGTGAGTGGGGCATGATTACCTCGCATTTTTTGGGTTCCGTAGCCAAATGGCGAAATGGGAGCAACCTACTGAAGATTATGCGAGAGACGCTTTTAATATTACCAAGGTGAGTGGGGCATGCTTACCTCGCATTTTGACGACCCATTTGGTGTTGCGGTTGTGACGTCGACTGCAACACCAAGGGTTCCGGGTTCGATCCCCGGGCAGTACAAACATTTGTGGCATGAACATGTCTGTTTGTAATGGTCTGGGTGTTTTCTATGTATAATATGTATGTATTTACAAAAAAAGTATTTAAGTATATTTATCCGTTGTTTAGTACCTATAATACAGGCTTCACGCTTAACTTGGGGCTAGATGGCGCTGTGTGAATGTCAGTGAATATTTATTTATTATTTTATACTCTTTCAATATTAGTACGTTGAGTGTAGCATGATTTCTTATGTATTGCCGTTTTTAGGGTTCCGTAGCCAAATGGCAAAAATGGAACCCTTATAGATTCGACATTGTCTGTCTGTCCGTGCGTATGTCACACCCTTTTTAAAACTATTAGCACTACAATCGTCAAAGTTTGTAAGTATATGTATTCTGTGAACCGCTATAAGGTTTAGACAAGATTCGTGAAAAAAAATTTTTGTGGTTCCCTATACATTGAACTGAAACTCAAAAAAGTAATAGAAGTGTTTTGCACTTTCGGGGGCACTATGGCTAGTAGGTATAATGACCGGGTATAAAAGACCTAACATTTGTCGACTCGGGTGACGGGTGTGTTGACGACCAATAATGACATTTAATGTTATTTATCATGATCCGGCGTATCACTTATCACCAGGTGAGCAGACTGACCTTCTCGTTAAATTTATGACATAAAAAATATGATTTTGAAGTATCAAACGCTTCTGTATTGCCATTTTTAAAAGGACTGCAATGATCTCGTCTTTGGTTAAACAATTTTAAACAGTATTCAGAATAACCAAGTTATATTTTTGAAGATATTCCGAAGTGGTTTGGACCATTTTCTAGATCAATATTATAATTGTTTGATGTCTGCTTCCAAAAGTGGCTACAAGCTATCTTCTCTCTCTCTCTTCAACCTATCGCAGTCCACTGCTGGACATAGGTCTCCCCCATTTTGCGCCAGATCTGGTTGGCGCTACTCATGGGGGGTAAATGCCCGTAGTCACCACGCTGGGCAGGCGGGTTGGTGACCGCAGTGTGGACCAGTACGCAAGATGGCGCTGCTGCCCACCATCCGCTATGTTTTGACTCAAATACCTATGTAGCGATCGCATAGTGAAAATCACATTGTACGAATCCGTCGGTCTTGGAGACAATCTTAATATAGTTAGTAACTATATTAAGATTGTCTCCAATCTTAATATAGTTATAACTAACGCTAACTAAGTGATGTCATCACTACACTTACATCACTAACTATTAGTTACTAGGTGGTTCACTCGATACTGAGTCGTCTAGGTAGGTACCAACACAGTAGGTACCAGATATCGTCCCGAGAAATAGTAGTGTTATGCAAATTTGTGTTTCGTGATGAGGGCACTGTAGTTAGTGAAACCACCGGACGTTGACATTGCTGACGGAGAACAGTCACGTTATACAGTGACTGTTTCTCTTCAATACTGCTAACTCTGCTGCTACTGAAATTATTTATTGTTTTTGCGATTACTCATCTCTGTTCACACCACTGACTATCAGAGGTAGGTACCCTGGCGCCCAGAATATAAAAAAGAAACCTCGAACTTCAATTATTCACGTCACGTCCATGAAAGGAAGTCTACACCTTAGAAACTTAACAAAATTCAACCGCCTGTGGCATATCCTTGACGATCCGTGGTGTAATGGTCGAGACGTTGGCTACTCCACCAAGAGTTCCGGGTTCGATCCCGGGGCATCACAAACGTTTGTGTGCATAAACATGTCTGTTTATAATGGTCTGGGTGTTTCTATGTATAATATGTATTTACAGAAAAAGATGTATTATAAGTATGTTTATCAGTTGTTTAGTACCCTAACTACATGCCCCACGCTTTATATGGGGCTAGATGGCGCTGTGTGAATGTCTATGGATATTTATTTTATATCCTATCGAGTAACGAGCGAGTGTTTGGCCATCCACCATTGCTCTGACGGATTACACACTCAAACTCCTTAATACAACAAGTCTGGGCATGCCAAGTCCAGTAGTGTATAAATAGGTAAATTAATGTACCTTAAAAGGAATACAGTAGAACGCCGATTTTCCGAATTAATTGGGACCGGGGTCGATTCGGATAATCGAAAATTCGGATTATCGGATATAGACTGGTAATAAAGAAAAACGAACTGTCACACATCGAATAAACTTTATCACGTTTAACAAACACAATTCTACAACAACGCTAACTTGAACATCTCGATCAAATAAAGTTGCATCCCATCAGGCCTTATCAAAAATACAAAGTGTAAAAATTCACAACGATAAGAGGGCTTAAGACCGATTCGGATATTTGGCGATTCGGTTAATCGGCGTTCTGATAATCGGCGCTCTACTGTAAGTACTAAAATAATAATAAAATAAATCGTTTTGTGTTGTGTTAAGTCTTTGGTACAATATTATTTGAATTGTGGCCGGCAAAGGATACGTGTACAATATAATCAATACTTAGGCAAAAAGGTGCTCAATAATTAGCGAGTGTTTCAGAACTTGCCACTCGGCCTGTGAACTGTTGAAGCCACCTGATAACAGTATGTTGTAGGTATGAAAAGTCATACTTCGGTACGAATATGGCTGGTTGGTGATACAGCTTCATACAAAATCGGCGTGAATTTAGGTTCTTCGTTGTTTGGGAGGAATTATGTTATCCCTTTGACGCATGCATATTTCCTTTTTCTTCCAATACGCATTGGGCCCGCGTGGCGGGTTACGGCCCAATCTCCCCATAGCTATGCTGTGCGGGAAGGCCTGTGCCCTGCAGTGGGCCGTTATAGGCTGATTATTATTTACCTGGTCAGTAAGCAAAGCAACCTACAAAGGGGTGCTATTTTAGAAGTTAAACGGAAATTGGAAAAATGTCTTAATTTATAGAAGTCTAACTACTATTTTTATTGCTATTTGCCTTTAAATTTAAAGGCAAATAGCAATAAAAATACAACTACAAACAAAATTATACTTTACGAACTGAAATGGACTAAACTTTTTGATTCTATTATTCTAAAGTTTCCCACCACAGGGATTGTCGCCTAATGGGAAGTTCCTACAACAAATTTGCTATTTACGTTAAGTTACTGAAATAAAATATTCGTTATTTGTTGAAGTGAGCTATTACTAGATAATAAAGCCTTTAAATTACTACAAACAAATTAGTACTTTGCAACTGACTAAACATTGATTCTATTATTCTTAAGTTAACTATTGCATAAAATATAATAAATGCATATTGTAACAAAAAAAACACAATATTAAGAAAAAATATTCTTTATTTTTATTGAATTTAAAATGTGCAGAAATCAATGGCTCAAGGAAACATGTAATGTATCACATATACATCACAAATGGTCCATTGTGAAACAAATGAATCTGTTTATTTACTCTCAGAACTGATGAATAAAACTTATATTTTAATTTTACCTTTACTCTTACCATTTTTTTATATCTCACAAATATACTATAGAGTACAACTTGGCACTATTGGTTTGAATAACAAACTCTTAAAATACCTAGTGGTTGTTCTATGTTGAAAATAAACTACTAAATCTGTATATAAAAACAACTGAATGATTCTCAAACAGTGTCCATGGACTCTTCATTTGTAAGTTCAGTCTCCATTTCCATGTCTTTATCATCAGCTCCTGATGCATATTTTAATCTTAGCTTCTCATAATGTAATTGTTCTTTGGACGATACTGATGGCTTACATTTTGCAAGTGCTGCTCTGAAGTCTTCAAAGGTAACAACAATATCACCGTCCAGATCCAGAGTTCCATTAGATATGTGAGAAGTTAAGGCATTAGAAGCAGCTGCTTTTACAAGTCCAGCCAAATCAGCACCAGTATAGCCTTCTGTAAGACCTGCAATCACTTCCATGTCCACATCTGTACTAAGCCTGGGTCTTGTACCAATTTTGGTAAGTTTTTGAAGAATATCCAGCCTGTCGTCTCTCGCCGGCATTCCAACGTACATAACACGGTCGAGGCGGCCCGGCCTCAGCACAGCTGGATCGATTATATCAGGCCTATTTGAAGCTGCCAATACAAATACACCCTCTCTGCCTTCTATTCCGTCCATTTCTGTCAGGAGCTGATTGACAACCCTGGCTGCGCCGTTATGGTCTTGAGAGGTACGTCTAGGACATAAAGCATCAAATTCATCGAAAAATATAACGCATGGAGCAGAATTACGGGCCCGGCGGAAACAAGTGCGTACGGCCCTCTCGCTCTCGCCAACATACATGTTTAATAATTCGGGGCCTTTAACGGAAATAAAGTTTACCCCAGCCTCATTAGCAACAGCCTTGGCTAGTAATGTTTTACCACAACCAGGTGGTCCACAAAGTAATACACCACTTGCAGCAGCAAGCCCAAGTTTCTTTAACTGTTCAGGATACTTCACTGGGGCTAATACAGCCAGCTGTAAATCTTTACGGACTTGACTTAGGGACCCAACATCTTCCCATGTGACATCAGGCACTGTTACAATACCTTCCCTGACAGAGCATGGTTTGGTAGTTTTTAGGGCATTCAGAAAATCTTCTTGCCTTATGGAGAGGCCTGATAATTTGTCAGCTGGATAAGGCTTAGTGTCTCCTAATAAACTAAGCACTTCATCCACTGGATCAACAGGTTTCTTAATCTCTTTTTCAACATGGTTACTATCCTCAGTGACTGGATTGTCAGGGTTGTTTTCCGATGGAGTTCAGAACTCTCTGGTTCTGCTTCCTGTTCTGCTTCATTTTGAGGGGCATCACCGCTGTCTTTCACAGATTCCTCATTGTCTTTGTCGCCGTTTGATAACACTGCTGGCTCCTCAGAAGGCTGACTTTGCTCAGGCACTACTTTCTTGGTTTCTTCATCAGTTACTCTTAACTCGGAAAATATTCTTTTGACTGCATATGTGCTGGCCTTATTAACTAGGGCTTGGAGATCAGCCCCAACAAAACCTGGTGTAATTTGAGCTAAAGCATTCATGTTGATATCATGATCTAACACCAAATTCTTACATAATATTGAAAGTATTTCTTTCCTAGCATTCAAGGATGGAATACCTAAAGTTATCTCTTGTTCAAGACGACCTGCTCTCCTAAGAGCAGGATCCAAAGCATCAGGATTGTTTGTTGCTGCTAATATTAGGACAGACTCATTGGTGTCACTTAAACTGTCTAAACTAGCTAATAGTTGTGCTACCATCCGTTTTTCCATATCCTTTTGTGCATGAACCCTATTGCCACATACTGCATCAATCTCATCAATAAAAAGGACACTTGGTGAGGCAAACACTGCTTGCTCAAATAAATCTCGAATTCTTTGCTCTGATTCACCTGATAAGCCTCCAACGAGCTCTGTTCCCGTAACAGCGATTAGTGGTAGTTGCAGTTTTCCTGCAATAGCATGAGCTAACAAAGTCTTCCCAGTACCCGGAGGCCCATGTAGTAAAGCACCTCTGGGTGCTTTGATGCCTAATTTTGTGTACACTTCTGGATGTTTCATATGTAATATAAGATCACATATTTGAGTTATAATATCAGATATACCACCAATGTCTTCAAAACTGACTTTAACCTCTTTAGCAATTCCAATGTTATGTTGTTTCTTCTTTGCTACAGCAGTTTTATTAGAATCTAACTTTCGTTTTTTATCTAAGTGTTGATTCTGTTGTGATTTGGACATTTTATCGGTAGCCGTACTATTTGAGTTCTTATTTGGTATGTGTGGGGTTATAGTAATTTGGTCATTGATTTTCGGCATCTTTGGTGCAATGGAACCGTCCTCGTCGCTGCTTAGAATGTCAATTGGTTCTCCAGATTTATCAGTGGCACGGCGAGAGGTTGCTGGACGCTTTTTGTCTTGCATCTTATACATCTGGAGTAAGCGATCGTTGAGGGCGCTGTCATTCTCGTCTAACAACTCCAAATCAGATTCCTCCTCCGAGCCTTCCGACGTTGACGCTCCATCCAACCCGTAGCTTTGTAACACGACCTTGTATGCGCTCTCTACCATTTGGCAAAAAGCACTGTCGCTCCTATTATTGTATTCGCGATAGCGCTCTTTGAGCGACCGCGCCATTTGGCTGACATCAACGAATGTCTTGTCCACGTTCTCCGCTAAATAGTTTTTTACACGAGACACTATTACAGGGTCGTTTATAGTTTTTTGCCTGGTTTGCTTCTTCATTTTGTAAATAGATCAGTAACTAATTTATATTACAAAATACAACAAATACAATTTATTGTCGTCTCCGCAGACCACAATGTTTGACAGCGGCGTCGGCGAATCGATATTAGAATGTTGACAGATAAAAAAAAGTTTTTTTTACAGGCTAGGGAATTGACCTTAGCACGTATTTATTATTTTTGCTAAAATAAAATGTGTTTTTAATTACAGGTTAAACCTAAAAGATTAACCCTCAAAATGGAATCTACACCTGATGATGATCTCAAACAAAGATTAGTAGAAGTGTTCATGAAGCTCACAGAATTGGATAAAACCACTAGTGAAAAGTAATATTGTTTTATATATTTTATAATTAGTTTTGAAAAGTATGGGATAGAATTGTTTAATACCATACACATTAAATTTATCATAAACTACACATAAATAAAAAATACACAATCAATAATGAACTTTTTTTTCAGGTGTCTAGAACAGAAAGGATGGAATTTAAAACATGCACTTGATTATTTTATAAAACTATTGAAACTGGATGAAATTGAGACCTTGATGAAAGATATAATTTGAAGCATATTGCGTAAATAAAAGAAGAAAATTAATATAAGGCTTGACTTTAAGTTTCGGTTTTTATTTTCTACCTATCACCTACTCTAGAACTAGTAGGACTTCCTCCGTGATCCGAGGGTCGGTTCGAAGACTACGGCGATACTGCATAGCTGCTGTCATATTTTCGCAGTTTGATTAGGACATTGCAGGCAGAATTAACTGATAATCGAACAGAAAAATGATTACGTGCTACAGAAGGCACGCTAAGCCGGTCCCGGCTAGAATTTTATTATAGTAGTCGTTAATACTGACCAACCCGTATTGCGCGCGTATGGTATAGCACAATCTCCCTAATGGTAATGGGAACGTATGTGTGTTATGGGCTAATAATGATGTTAGCAAGTGGTATAAAATCAGCCCCCCAGAAAGTACAAAATAAAAGTCCAGCTAGACTCTTCTAAGCTTTACAAATGTGCCATCACTTATGAAGAATTCGTATTATTTTTAAGAAATGGTTATATCAAGAATTAAATCAAATTTAATAACTTTCATTCACATTTTAAAATGCACCAAATAGGTTCCAAAATGATTTAAAAGAACATATTTATAATTACTGTTTATTATCAAAATTACATTAGCTTGTTAAAAAAATCCAATTCACACAATCATTTCGAGGTGCCTAGCATACTCTAAAGTCTGCTCAGCCAGCTCTGAAGATGGCAGGCCAGCTGCAGCAGCACATGTTTCTTCAGCAGCATTGAAGTGATAGCAGTTGTCAGCACCAAGCACCCAGTTACGCTGGAAAAATAAAGTTCAAATATGACAATACACATCAGGATATAGATGTAATTAAGTCTACAGATCTATTTCTTAGAATAAATTTGTAAACACTTATGAAAAAGAAAACACTGGTGCTGTAAATATGATTTCTCCTGTCATCAATGAAGTCTTAACAGTTAAGCTTTAGTGCATCATTTAACTTAACCTTTTCATTATTTTGCAGTTCCTAAATTTAAATATTCATCCACTAAAAATATCTTGGGAATATATTAAACAAGATATATGGTATCATGTTTTTGAATTAATAAACACTTTATAATCTGACAAAAGTTATCTAGTACGTCTGCTCAGTAGAAAACTATAGTTCGAATGGGTGGAAGCTTCATTTGCTTTCATATTTTTATGGACTTAAACTGAATAGACATTTTGATTAAAAAAAAGACAAACATTTTTATGCTACCATACCTTCCTGCCATATTCAAGCACAGCTTGTTGTGATGGCAAATTGAGCCTCCTAGCTGCTTCTGTGCATGATATACAAAGGTATGCTTTCTCAATGCATGCAGCTATTTCTCCTCGCACAGTATCCAGTAGTGTATCCATGAACAGTGTGTAGCTCTCTGCAGGTACATTATCCTGTTTGTACATTACAAAAATATTACTTTTTATTATAGTTAGTCTAACATATATGTACATATATATATATATATTGAACATATATGTTTATTTGTTTTCTTATTATGTGATTTGTTGTTATCATAGTTGATTTCATTATATTACTATAATTGAAGACCTGTAATTGACTTATTGTTATTATTGTGATTTTTTATACTGTTCTGAAGCTGTTGGTTTTCCAAATAAATAAATAAACATAATAGTAACACATGAATAAAAAGGAGCCATATCAACTTGAGAAGTGTAGATATATGTCACTAACATGAGTAACCTTACCTTAGCCAAAAATATCTTATTATAACTGCCCTCCATCAGATATTGCTCCAAAGCAAGTGGATGCTTTACATATGGGTCAGCCCTTATAACATCTACTGAAAGTCGTTCTAATTCCGTGTGAAACTCTGCCACACGATTTTGAGAGAGCAAAAACAAGAGATTTAGACCAAGGAGTTGGTACATGAATGCAGATTCAGGGAGATGATCTCTGAAATTGAAACGAAATATTTAAAACTATACCATTAATGTTAAAATTGCGTTATATGATTAAAGACTTCATAATATAACAATCAGATTTGCAAAATGTAATAAATAGACATTTAGTAAAATTACTCACTTATAATCGAAGTAATAGCATTTTAACTGGGACATATAGCGTTCAAAGGCTTTTACGTCTTTTGCCGCGACTGCCCATTGGGCTCCTATTTCTAATACATCCCGAGCTAAAATCAACTCTTTCTGGTTAGCTGAAGCATTGTTGCTAGGAAGAAAAGTCAACTGAGTTAACGCCACCTAAAATTGTTAAAATAAAGTCCGAAATGATTATTTTTATTAGATCTCTCAAAGAATTTGCAAAGTCATGTCTAGATCTTACCTTTATTTTGTTCAATAGCTCGCCGCATTTATCCAGCTTTCGTGGTTTCTTTCCCCATTCTGTTTTCAAGTTTTGATATAAAGATGCAACGTCTTTTACGGAAGCCATTGTATTTCAATTCTTTGAAACTATTGAGTATTTTTTTATATAGAATTAAAAGCAAATTTTGTGTGGAATGATGACTGCTGAACGCAATTTGATTTTTTCTTGGTCTGATCTGTCACTGTCAAGTGTCACTTCTATCAGTCAGACAGACATATATATTATCTTGTCTGTGGTTTCACAAAAGAAGTTCCACAGAAGGTGCGCCACTGTCGCCAGACGGAATGATACCAGTACTCAGAAAATTATTGATCTACTTTAAATTTAAGGATTATTATTATAAAATATCTATAATGTTAAAAATAGAAAAAGTTTCACATTATATATAAAAAAGAAACTAATGTATTTTACATATGTTGTCATTTTGTATTTACCTTTTAACCACAGCAGTAGCATATATTCAACAAACAAAATAGATTTTCCACTGCGTCTGGATTCACAGCGGCTACTAGTTATGTAAGTAACATTTCATATTTAAATATGAAATGTTACTTACTTTTCATACATTAGTTTAACGCATTGTGTTTCTGTTATGTTGATGTATGATTGAATATTGTTATTTAAATATTTCACTTTTACTCAGGTTACTCTGGCAATATCTGAAAATCAGTGATTCACTCATTGAGTGTATGTTATATTGTGCTATTGCCCTTTTGCACTGCTGTGAAATGTATGTGTGGTTTGGAGATTTAGTATAATATATTAATAATGATTTTTTGTTTAACAGTGATGTTTTGTGGCGGTTAATAACTAATATTCTTTTTTTATGTATTAACACAGCATGTATGTCTTTTAGTGGAATGAAAAGATTTATCTTTCAATTTAATCGGAGGTCGCTTTCCTACTTTTTTGTGTTGCTTATATGTTTTTTTACTGCAGTCTAAACCTCATATAACGACATTGAAGGGACCGTATAATTGCCGACGTTATATCCGATAGTCGTTACTAGCAATAAAGTCATAAACACAAGTAATTATATGTATAATCATAGTTATCTAGAATAGGTATAAGATATGTATGTAAACGAGTCAAAAAGGAAATCAAATTTGTATGTATTAAGAAATAATTAGAATACAAAAGTACTTAGTTACTTACAGTTACGAGTTTTAAAACTACATTACATGGTATTTAAAGTAATCAGTCGTTTTGGAGGTTCGTATGAGGTGGGAGACAGTGCGTAGGTATTTATTTATGCATTCATTTTTTGGAAGATTTACAGTTTCAAAAGACACTATAGCAAAGTATAACAATATGATAAGAGTACAATCCTAATTACAAATCTCCACATATGAGTAATCAAATTACAAAAGACATATTGTGGTAACCACAACCTTAAATTAAATACGTATTTAACCAAAGCAAATATTATTTAATATCATCACGGTTTAAGAGCTTCAAAGTACGATTTTGTCATTTGTCTTTTTATCGAAGGGATACTAGTGAAAAACAGGTCAATATCAATAGGCAAAACGGAAAAACTACGACTACTACGAACAAGAAATGTATTTTGCTTGTAGTTAGTATTAGTGTGTGCTACATATAGTATTGAACTTGAACGAAATTTTAAGAGGTTAGTATTCAGATTGATTTTAGATAGTAACTCAGGGCTGTCCACCTTACCAGTGAAACAAATATCACTTATGTTACGCCGCGTTGCAAGAGGAAGGAAATGGTACCGCTTACATCGATGTTGATAGCCAGCACTCGTCAGGTGGGCCTTATAATCTAGATATCGCAGAAAACGTTTCTGAATGCGTTCGATTCGATCTATGTATACAGCATACTGGGGGTTCCAAATTTGGGATGCGTATTCCAAATGACTGCGGACGAATGCACAATACAAAATTTTTACAGTCTTAAGTGATCGAAAATCTACTGATGACCTCATAATATAACCAAGCGCCTTTGATGCTTTACTAACGATAAAATCTATATGCTTATCAAAAATAAGTTTACTGTCATGAATAATTCCTAAATCCTTTACAACGCTCACTTTTTTAAGTTCCTCATTCAAAAGTTCATAACCCATTCCAATTACAGATAATTTGCGAGTAAATGTTACATAAAGCACTTCGAAACATTTAGGTCTAATTTATTAAGATTACAGTATGATTGAAACCTATATAAATCTCTATGCCTAAATATTCCTTCAATACTTATCAAGCAGGTTTTAAATCGATTGTATTTTTCACTGTCTTGAAATATTACCAAATTATGAAGTTAACGACATGCCAACAAGTACTTTTTTGTTATTTCATCGGTCATGAAAAATTTTTTAGACGCTTTAATAAAAACGGCTTCTCGTAAAATTGATAACAATCAAATAACAATGTTGAAAAGCTATTGAAAAGTTATAGGTCTTGCCAAACTTTTTGGCCGCTCCGAACTTCGCACAAGACGATGCGCAGTTTACAAAATTCATACAATTGTACGGGACTATACCTGCGCAGTAAGCACTTTGACTATATTGTCTTAAATAACTTTTTTTGACGTCCAAATAACGTTTTGTATAACTCACTCAAATTGACGGCATGGCGTTCCAAGTATAAAATACTAATACAAAAAAAAGGTGAACGGATCTATAAAGTTTCAATTTATTGCTCTGCAACCTCAGAGCCTGCAACAGGCTTGCTTACAAAAGAACGTCTTATTACTCTGAGTTATACGACCAAGGAAATTCTTTTCGGAATTGGCAACCCCTGTAACTGTCTGTCACCAAAGAGTATAAAAAATTCTGTCACAAAAATTGTGTCAAAATTTTCAACCAGAGATTTTCATCTCGGAACTTCCATTTCATAACAAAAAATGGATTTTCTTGAGGTATTAATGGCATTGTTGAATGGTGAACAACGAATTTCTCTGAAAGTGAAATAAAATGTAATTTAATACAATGAGTTCCAGTTCGGCGGTGATATGTCGCGAAGTTTTTGATGAAAACAGTCAACCTTCTGCAGAAGGTAAATCTATTTTTTGTACAATATTTTGTTTCCTGCCTTGATATAGAAACTCATTGAAAACTTAGTTTTTATTAAGCTTTCTATTTGCCAAGTGTGGTAATTACAATGATGACGAATAATTTCTTTTTAAAATCATCAAATCCATTTTTTCATTTAAATAGCAAACATTTTCCCAAAGCCTATCCCAAAGAGTTCCAAACTGTTATTTGGGACTCTTTTATACTGTACAACTTGTGATATTATTTAATGTATGCCTTGCCTTTCAAGGTAGTAGTGAGATATGTCTCATTTTACAATTAGAGACTGAAGCCAACCTAAGCTGACCATGGCAACTATTGACAATGTTCTGTAATGTTTGAGGAGCCAGCTATAACACCACAGGGTTCTGATCAGTAGTAGAGCATTTATTGATACAGGCTTTTAGTTGTCACTGAAATCCCTTATTGATGAAAATCTGGGAGGTTTTTTCATCAGTAATGATAAACTACTATGACCTAAATTATTTGATAGATGATGGGCTATGATGATCGTTCAACATTTTATGAATATTTCATACATGAGAATTTAATATTCAAATTGTTAAATCAATTCATAGTATTAACATTTATTTTTTGTGTTTAAATTTTATCAAATTGCAGAGTCATTAATAAATAAATGATATGGTTGTCTTGGTAAATGATGTACTCATATTAAAAAATCATAAATTGTGTTTTTTTCCAGAAATATCTGAATATGCCCATCAGCTTGGTATCGACCCGGAGAGTGAAAGCCATTTGTTGCACTTTGCAAGAGATGGCCTCATGCAAGCACTGCCTCCACCGTGGAAGGCCTAGTAAGTCAATTTCCATATCATTGTGACTATGTTCTTATGCCACTTTATGTTTTTGTATCAAGTTTGAAGTTGCAACCACTACCAACATATAAGGGAAGAGTGACCTGATTTCTCATATCCGATAGCTAACTGCAGTGTTTTTATTTTTGGTCTTTGGTATTATAGGCAACATAACACTTTCAAATAAATGCAAGAGGTTTTAATGTTTAACTTTATGATTTGAAACGAACATCTAGGGTTGTCAACTTTTTTACAAGAAATAAAATATATTAAAGTATGGGAAGAATATTAAACAGTGTTTTAGAAAAATATTTTTTTGTTTATATATATATTTTTTACAACATCTCACACAATTTAATAATTAACAATCTGTTTAAAAATCTTCATATGCTTAAATTATAATGGTAATGAAAATAAATGATGAGCTCATTTTTATCAAATTAGTAGATCCTCTATTTATATCCTCAGCATTCATTACTGATATGTGAGTGTTTAAGTATAACACATGATAATTTGTTTGCATGCTGAAAATAGTATTTCATATCCTTTGTGTTCAACTAAAAGTATAATTTAGTGAGAAAAGTATAATTTAGCTTGAAACAGTATAATGCTGTTGAAAACAGTAAAGTTTGCAACCCTAATGTAATTGATATGGGTGCTGTCTGCTCAGATGTCTGCATCTGATGCTAATAATTATGTTCTTAATGAATCATAACCAATGACCTGGCTGGTAGCTGATGGAAGTTGATTGCTGGGATCAGTACTTATAGAAACAGAGGCGAGCATCCCATATACGCAAATAAGCTGTGCATATATCCTGTGCATTCAGACAACCTGGAAAATCGCACTAATTCACCCACTTGCTTCTACAGATTAAAAACCATAGGCGATCTGCCGTCATCAACAGCACTCAATTTGACAAAATATAAATTATTTATTGTATTTGCGATAAGTGTCATTCACTTTGCATACCCTGCTCAAAATCTTTGTGCACGCCACTATGTGGAAATGATTTAGCCCTGCCTGCATTCAACAGTGGAAATATTAGGCTGTGTTGATGATAAACTCATTAATGCATGGCTTTTATGTAATTTTTTTAAAGTATACCATATTGTATTTGTTTTGTTACCAAGGCATACTTACATCTTGTGAAGGTCACATGTTTTAATAAAATTGTGTAATAGTAACAAGACAAATGTAACTTTATTTGAGGCAAATTGTAACATTCCTGAACATAAGACATGCAAATAAGTTTTTAAAAGTATTATTTTTTTAAACCTAATATACGGCAATAAATAGGCTTTCAAATCTTTATATTAAGTTTATTGGTGGCAAAAGAACATTGTAAACTTTTGCCATTTTCCATTCTAGTCTTTTTATCCTGCTATTGTGTATTTGTTCTACAGTTTTGATGAAAAGATTCAGTCACACACTATTACTACAATGAAGAAACGAAAAAAACGCAATGGGAGCATCCGCTAGACAATGTATATAGAGAAATGGTGAAACGTGCGCGCGATGCGTCCATGCAAGATGACACGTGCGCTTCTGTGCAGGTATTATCTTGTTTAGTTTTTAGGTACTAACATTTATATATAAGTTTCAATGTTACTAACTATTACTGGATCATTGTTGTATGATAAATATATATTTTTATTATTGTGATATAGCTGTGTTCTGGGCTGAAGGTGTAGGTATGGACTTTTTTTTCGACCTGACTACTGCAACAATTTAAGGTGCAGTGTTGCATTCATAATAGGGAATAATAACTGTAAGTAGTTGGTCTCCATAAATGCCACTCTGTCATGGTCAGGCGTATCACTTACCATCGAGAGAGCGTCCTGACTATCCTGTACACTTGGTAACATAAAAAAAGGGTCCGAATCAAACTGTCTTCATTTTGTACTCACTTTATTTAAAGTGCTTTGAACTCATATGATGATAATAAACTTACCATGTATAAACGAATGAATAATTTGTTAAAGTACTTTTGTATAATTTTTATGAGATAAAATGAAATGTATGTATAATACCGTTTTTTAAAATTTTGTTTCAATTCGATTTAGGAACTTCCACCTTTGAAGAAAACCCAAAACACCTTGAACGGGTGGAGACAAAAGTGGAAAGCGACGACGACGAGCTCATCACCGACAGCGAAAACCAAACTGATGCAAAAGACAATGCATCTCCAAATTTAATTGGATTAAAGCGTCTTAATCCATTAGGCCGGCCGCCGTTAGCACCTTTAGGAAGACTGGACAAAAAGCTCAGTGATTTGCGAATTTCGCCCTTAAGACGTAGCGTCGATAGTTCATTGACCGGTAAATCGAGTCTTATGAGGAATACATCTGATAGAGATCTCTTAGCCCGGCCAATGTTCGAGAGGCCAAAGCAGCTATTCAAACAGCAATCCGAAATAATAGACTTGAAGATGCATGTTCTGACCAGTCCTGAAGAAGAGAATTTCAGTCCATTGCTCACGGCTGCTAAAGTGGAGAAAGGGCTACCTTTGACAGGTAATATTAATTGTT
Source organism: Leucinodes orbonalis (assembly GCA_019425675.1). Lineage (NCBI taxonomy): Eukaryota > Metazoa > Arthropoda > Insecta > Lepidoptera > Crambidae > Leucinodes > Leucinodes orbonalis. The sequence goes on from PQWD01009436.1 coordinate 152,936, forward strand.
ACTCAGACTTTTTAGAATATTTCTAATTCGAATTACCTACCTTATTAAGATGCGTTATGTATCAATGTTAAAATTTAGAAAAGATGATCTTCCTGAGCGTCGGTGGCTCAATGGTGTGGACTGTTGTCTTCATACCGGGAGGGCTGAGGTTCAAATTCCGCCACGTACCAATATGTTTTCGAATTTACGAAATTATTTGTACGTTATCCGATGCTCTTACGGTGAAGGAAAACATCGTGTGAAAATCTGCGCACGCCTGCGAAGAGATTCAAAGGTTGTGCGTGAAGTCGTCCAACGCGCACTGGGCCCGCGTGGACGACTTAGGCCTAATCACCCTATATGGATAGACTCGTGCCCCTCGATTGGGACGTTTAATGAGTTGGTAGTGATGATCTTTCTCAGATTAAAAAAAAAATTAACCATAAGCAGCAGCAGCAGTACACCATATTATTTTAAAAAATTTTACCATTATTACTATTAACCATCATCATTGTAACTTAAACATTGAATTTCCTACTACAGGTAAAGGTAGCATGTTCCTCAAAGTTTGCAAGTCAGATTTCCCCAGTCCGGACACTGATAAATCACTGCCGCTCGACTCGTTTCCAAAGAGCGACCCGCCTAAGGGCATACTAAGAGAGAAATTGACTGACGCCTTTCAAAGGAAAGCGGAAAGCGACGTCATAGGCAAACAAAAACAGGGCACCAGCTTTGAAGAGGACCGAAAGAGCGTCAGGTATGGTTTAAAAATAGTTTTACTTAGGTAGGGCATAGGACGATTGCGCCAGTCAAGTTATCACGGTTTGTTAATTATATAGTGTTCTTACAATAAACTAACTCAATGCACAATCTCGAAGAAACGCCACCATAAAACGTCCGAGCCGAGCGATAATTTGTATGTGTGCAGACAAAGTTATTTTTATATGTACAACATAAAATTATTCATTTAAATTTTGATCTTAACGCGACACTGAAATGGTACAAAATTAAAAAAGCACGGGCGCAATATTATGTCATAATGACAAGTGAAACTGAAAGAAATTCTGACCGACGCGATAGGCAGTTTTGCCGCGGACACTTTTTAAGTGACATTTTTCATCTAGTTTATAGTTTATCTAAGTGTTAATATTATAAATTAGTTGCATAGTTATTGGCAAGACAGCACTGTCTAAATATTTAAGTATACATTTGTTTCAGATTCAAATTGGAGAATGTACCCGATACAACAATAAGTCCCGGATCGAACAGCTCCTCGGATCAAAACGAAGGCCAAAGCTCCATCATCAGTGCGACGCCAGCTGTTTTATCCCCCATTATACCTTCCAATCCAGTCATTCCCCCTATAACTGTTAATTCTATGAACCCTCCGCTGGTTCTGTCACCATTAGTGGCCAGACCTCCCTTGCCGCCCAGACCGTTATCCTCAGAAAGTCCAAGAGAAGTTAGGAGTGCGTCGATCTCAGAGAAAGAGTCTTTTGGTGAGTGTTGCATTGAAGGACAGTTTAAAATTTAGGCTGTTTTACACCAGCTTATTTTTAAATTTATTACTTTATTAGTGTCATAGCTTAATTTAGTGGTATAATTGCTTGAGATGTCGCCTCTTACACCAAGGGTTCCGGGTTCGATCCCTGGGCAATACAAACATTTGTGTGTATGGACATGTCTGTTTGGATTAGTCTGGGTGTTTCTATGTACATATATGTATATATTTACAAAAAACTAAAATAAATGAGTATGTTTATCACTTGTTTAGTACCCGTATACATGCTTCATGCTTAACTTTGGACTAGATTTGGAATTTTGGACTAACTAGGTGGTAGACTCGATACTGAGTCGTCTAGGTAGGTACCACCGCAGTGCCAGATATCGTCCCGTGAAACAGGTGTGTTATACACTTTTGTGTATCGGGATGCGAAATTACTGCTGACATCTGTCGTCTCGGGTGGCGGGCATAGTACGGAATTGATAGAGTATAATAACTGTCTATCAGTTGTTGGTCTCCTTCAATTCCGCTCTGTCTGTATCACTTACCATCAGGTGACCGTCTTGACCGTCCTGTATACTTTTAAACATAAAAAAGAAGAAATAGATGACGCTGTGTGAATATTTGTCCGTGGATATTTATTAGGTACTTATATAATAAATTGTTAAAAAAATTTGAACGGTGGATTTTCTCATGTTGTGCCTTGGACAAGTGCAATAAGTACTTTAGTTCCTATGATTAATTATCTTTATAGACACCGATAGTCGGGATAGCAGAGGGACATCACCACGTCGCCGCATAATCCGACCGCCCGCCGCCGATTACATCAAACCGGATCTGTTTCAAAAGAACTTTCATAAGATTTCCGATCTCGTCCGGCCCGGGGACATTGAAACTACGCCCGTGAACCTAGAAGAACCAAAAATCGATAAAGAGGCAAGGCCCAGGCAAGTAAAATAGTGTATCTATTAAGCTTAATTTAAAAACTTAATTTCCACGTTGGATAGTGTTGTTATAAGGGGCTATCGCAAATTTTTGTAATATAAACAACTTTCGTAATGTTATCATTATATTACAAAGTATGATTTTAAAATTGTTGATTTTGTGAATAATTTATAAAATTTTAATGGAAAAAAAGTCGCGGACGAAGTGTCCTAACGTCCAGGTTTCTTGGCAGCGCCTACATAAAAAATCCGGGGCTTAGGTCTTTATCTATTGAAATATTAGGCTTATACTTTTCGTTTCAATTAAATTTCGGTTAAAATAGTTCACATGTGATCTATTTCAGATCGCCAATGATCCCTCAGAAGAATAAGATATCGATAAACTTAATGGAGAGCATCGAGTCTGAAACATCAATTGATTCGCCGGACAGGGAATTTGCTTATTTGGATCTAAACGAATTGGATGACGCATATGATGTACAGAAAGATGTGCCAAAAATTAACATTCCAGAAAATGAGGGCATACAAAAAGAAACAACTAAAGATGTAGAAGTTACCGAGATTTCCGAGCGCACCAATTCGCATACACATTCCAAAGTTTCGCCAACGCAAAACAAGCCACGATTGATCGATAATATTCCAATACCACAAATTAAAGTTCCTAACATAGATAACATATTAAAGCAGAATAAATTATTTCACTCCGATTCGGAAGATTCGAAGAAGTCTGCGAACGAGGAGTCTAAAACAAGATCTGTTAGTGTAGAGGTTCACAAGGTACCTCAATTAAAGGTCTCACCAACTCCAAGTTACGGTTCGGACATAAGGTCGCCTAGAGAGTTCAATAAACCCTGGAGTCCTCTATCGACATTCAAGCCGTTGAACAAAGCGGTAATATCTCCTCAAATAAAAACATCCGATTCCGCTTCAAGTCTCAGCAAAGGTATAACAAGTCCTAGATTAGATGGAGTTATACTTTCGCAAGGCAAATCCACGGATAATGTGGTAGTTTTATATCAGTTTGAGACACAAGAAGACTCAGTACAGAAGAGCATTAAATCGCCAATGATTCCGGATATGGGAGCAAGGGATATGTTTGAGAGGACGAAAGGCGATGAAAGGAGAAGATTGGATTTGTCTCTTCAAAAGGAGCTAGAGGGTATCCGATTAGAGGGCGTCGAAGAGAGGAGGATGCGGGCAGAGCTACAAGAAGAGTTCAAGGAGGCAGAAGAGAGATTTTTGAATGAAAAGAGTAAGGTTGGCGGAGCAAATCGAAAGACACAAGCGAGAAATGGAAGAGGTATGATATATTATTCTGTATTAATATTCCCAAAGTGTATATATATTTTTTATAACATAGGGAGGCAAACGAGCATGCGGTTCACCTGATGGAAAGTGTTACCGCCGCCCGTAGACATTTGCAATAGCTGAGGTCACAGGGATGCGTTACCGGCCCTTTTCCACAAAATAATCATACGTAGAATTAATTAATGGTGGTGAAAATCTGGGCAATAACATCTTACGTTAATATTAGTATTGGTCCCTCATAAAAGTTATGTTATGGAAAGCTGTATTCCGGGGTTAGACCCAGATATAAGTAATAAATTATGAATACTTTACTTAAATTAATAATTTCGTAATTAGTTATCATATGAGTTACTGCGCAGATATTTAAAACTACATATTGGAAACAACATTGTTTTATTCCACTGATATCAACGGATACGCCCATTACTTAACAGTATTACTATAATATACGTCAGCATTTTTATACACCAGAAAAGCAAAGTAATATTATTGTAATACTCAGGATCAGCTACTTGGCTGCAGCCCATGGTCCCGAGATTGGAAGGGCCCCAACCTCCCTAAAACAATAGGTGATTCGGTTTCTGTCTTATTCAAAGTTTGCTTGGAAAAAAATGCTACCACAGCAATAAGGTCGCCGTTTATACAATTAATACTTGCGTTGTTTTAAATTTAGGTAAGAAACAGTTTTTGGAAGTGACTATAAGTTGATATGCCAGCTCAGTAGTTTCGATGCAGGGCCCCACAAATTCACAATCCGCCCCCTGGTAAAACTGTTTTAAGAGATGGTGGTAAGTCCTCAATAGTAAGCGAAATTGTTCATCGTGTCATCTGTTCTCTCATCAGCTTATTTAATTAAAATTACCCACGCAATACAATGAGTGTATGTTCATAGGCTTTGGAAGCAGCTGAACGCAACCACCAGGAAGTATTACAGAAAGCATTGAAGAATATTGAAGAACAACACCAGAGGAATGTAGATATTGCTGCTAAGGAGTTTGAAGAGAAAATGCTGAAGATACGTAACGAATATCACGCGAGGCTTGTGGAGCTAAAGGATCAGATGCAAATAGGTTTGTATGATAATTATGTAAAACTAGCGACCCGCCCATGCTTCGCACGGGTGCANATGGTGATATTCGTAATAGGCACCCGGTAATTTCCTAGCTTTTACTTAAAGTTTAGTCGTCCGTGGTAGAAAATGTCTCGCCGTGGAATACTCCGAAACATCGAAGTTATTTGCTCATACTCCAATAATAATTTCAACTTTCACGTTTTGTTTTAGAAAATGAAAGAGCACTATCGGATTTACACGATCAATTACAAACGAACCTTCACCGCGAGAGGGCGCGCATGATGGAAGAGAATAGAGCGACGATAGATGCATTGCGCGAGGAGCATACTAACAGGATAACCGAAATTAAGACACGACTACAGAGCCGAGGTATGATTTATTACTTGATTGAAAAAGAAAAAACATTTTTATAAGGCAGTCCAAATCGCCTTCAAAAGTTTTGCTGTGTTTGGCTATGGACATTTATTCGGCAAACAATAGATTGCTTATAAAATGGTAGATATAGCAGTTAGCGGTCGGCTCACATATAAAAGAGATACATATTGAACAATAATTTAAAGACAATTATGCAATTTAGGTGGTCATAGCGTTCTAAGCGATCTCTTTCATACAAATTCACAAACAAATTATATTCACAAGAAAGGGCCGTAACCCACCACACGGACTGCGAATTGGTGGGCTTTGAGGGCTACCACCTTAAGATAAGTATCCGGAACTTAACGTGCTGTCTGAAGCACAAGACTCGAAATAATTATGGTTTTGGCCACTGACATATAGGATGACTGACTATTATGATAGTTGCTTGACTTTATGATCGTCAACCGAACGCAATAGCAGCTACGCTTTCGACCCCTTAAACATATCCATAGAAACATATCGCAATGCATTGAGCAAATCGCATTGCATTGATAATCCATTTGGTGTTGCGGTTGAAAAGTCGGCTGCATCATTAAGCGTTCCGGGTTTGATCCCCGGGCAGTACAAACATGAACATGTCTGTAATGGTCCGGGTGTTTTCTATGTATAATATGTATGTATTTACAAAAAATATAAGTATGTTTATTCGTTGCTTATCCCATACTACAGGCTTCACGCTTAACGTGGGGCTAGACTTTATCATATTATTGATTGTATTATTGATCAATCGCAAAGTGTTTTACATAATTTTAGGGATTATAAATATTTGATTTTTGAGTCAAAAGATTTTCCTCATATTTGGGGTTGAACTTTATAACATGAGTAGGTTCTTATTTAAAAAAATGCCAATTTTTCTTGATTTCACACTGTATTCTAGGTGGAACGTCTACGTACTCAGCATGCATGCCATTTGGAGGAAGTGAGAGCTCGACTGGCGAGCGAACGAGCGGCCACTGCCCGTGGCCATGAACGAGCCCTAGCTGATAAGTACCGTTGTTTGAAGGAGAAATATGTGCGATTGAAGCATGACGTCAAGGTGATTTATATTACAATAGGGATGATGACATTTTCTTCTGCTATGATATCGATGGACCGCTTAATAATATCTAACATAATAATAACATTGGTAAAAAAATACTCCGTTAACATTAAAACTTACAGATTTTCCAAATTTAAAAATATTAATGGACTTTCCCAAAAACGCTTCATACAAATGGCTACCTAATTATGACGTCACCCCTCAGTAGTTAGTATGCATAGCTTGTGAATTTTGTACTGCAACTATATTAAATGCGTCTTTTAAAATGGTTCCATAGCAAAATTTCTTTTAAATTGTGTGTTAAAACTTTGGTTTAATTTTTTTTTTAATAATGGACTTGCCTTTCTAACTTTCAAAACCAATAAAAATTCATAAAACATGAGTTTTTGTTTTTGTTGAGAGCTGAGAGTAAGCACATCGTTATTTTTAACCCAGATTTGTAATAATATGAAATAGTTCTTACGATTCCAGGACTCAGTCATGATATGAATTTTATTCAATGATATTAGATCTTTGTGTATGATTCTGTTTTTTATGACATTAAGTGATCTACCAAACTGACATCCGAGGTTCCTCCCCCGTCAAATTCGTGAACAATTTTTGTCCATTGCTACAGATGATGATAGAGCGTCGCAATAAAAGGCGGGAGATGAGTATGACCACCGGTTCTGAAACTGAGAAATCCAATTCGCACAGAGCGACACAAGAAAGGTTTGTTTTATATTGTTGCTAGGTTTATTATTAATTTATTAACCTTTTGACCGCCAACGTCGTCGATACACGACAAGCACTTGCGTGCCCTGTACGCCAACGTCATCTATGCGTGACAAAAAACGAACGTTTAAAAATGTAACTAAATGTTGAAAAACGATTAGTGTTACTATTTTTCGTATGTATTTTTTTATTTTGTGCTGTTTCGTCCAAGGCACGGCAATGCATTTATAGCGTAGCGTAGTTAAAAGGTAAATGAGTTCAGTGTAAGTTAAACTCGTCATTATAAGTGATCAGGATTTTAGAGTCTTTCAATCAACTGGCCTATACGCGTTAGTTACACAACATATATTTTTGAGTCCGTGAATTATAATTTCCCACAATTTAATACGATATGCAATGAGCCAAGATGTATTTATACGAAGAGAGGTCAAAAAGTGCACGGAAGTAAAGTGAGCGGGGTTGTTAAATTCAACACTTAAATATTTTTCCTTTTCGATTACAAGATTTTAGCTTTTTCGACGATTTCTGGTGTGATAGCCTAGATTGACATGATTAAAAACGTATTTTTTTAGAACAACCTACGAATAACTTTATCAAATGGTACTTAACTTCTTTTTTAACTGACTTTACAAATTATACCAATATATTTTCACAGGTGTAAAGAACTAAACGAACGGTCATCTAGTTTAGCAGCAGAGGTCGAGCCGAACGGACGCACAAATAACAACCCGACCGTGCGGTACAACGACAACGAGACATCGCAGTCCGAAACACAAAAGTCATATCAGAACAACAATCACAACTGGAATTCGAATAGGGAAAATGTATGTGACAGTTTTGTGAAATAATCTCTGTGATTTTCAACAAAAATCTTGCTGCGCAGAGAACGACGTCAAGATCTAGAAGTAAAAGTGGCGCTATTTTTTAGGGATCCATGTTTTTTTTTAATTTTAAACATAATTAACGTTATACTAAAAAACGTTAACCTTTATTGTTCTTTGTTCTTTCTCTCACACAGAAAGCAGTTACATACTTAACCTTAGATTCTGCTTATATATAAAATTATATGTGAGAGACTGATGTGTACTAGGAAATTCCTGTATGACAGAGTTATGCCAGCATATTTCACTGAGGACTCTATAATAAGGGCTCTTAATTCGTAGGCCGTATTATAACGATAGCAATTGATAGGCGAAACAATAATGTTCTAAGTTGTGGCCAATACGGTTTGGCGATGTTACATTAGGACTAACATATTTTGGGTTATTTATTACATGCAGAAATAATATATTATTTCATTAAAAATGTGGTTATCCAACACTGTTACTACTCGTTTAAATAAAAAGAAAGAAAGTATTTATATGTATATGGGAAATATATATGGGAAACCGGTATAGTTAGGGATTTAAATATCTGGCTTGCGTCCTAGATACAACAGTCGGAAGATACATCGCAGACATCGGCTGTGAAGCATCAAAGACCGCACAGAAGGACAGCCGTCGCTTTCAGAGAACCACCGCGGCGTAGGAGGGAAAGAGACAGAGATGGAGGTGAGTAACGTGTTGGAAGGAGAAAAAAACTAAACTAAGGGACTCGTTTGTCCCCAATATGAAACGAGACTATATCGGCTTGCAATGTTGATTTTTAGTTGTATTATTTCAATGTTACCTAATACGACGTACTTGTCTTAATAATATGAGTACGATTATGAATGTAAAATTGATCACCAGGAATTCATACACAATATATTTTTTTTATAGTTGACGCTTGTGTTTAGAAGGTTAAAGATCTTCACCGCTTAAGCCACTCGATTGAATGGCGGGCAAAAACAATTGACTTTCTAAAGTTTTACCGCGATAACAAGTATGTTAACTGCTAGTAAGCAGTTATACAATACTTATTATTTGAGTATAGCATTAAGTACATTCGCTACGTACACTGTCGGGGGAGGCTATCCCGAAGGCTTTGCCCATTCAAAGACTTTCGTATTGAAACCCGCCGCGCTGGTACAGATCGTATTGGCACGTTTCCTGAGCCTCATTAGCAGGTGCAGATATCTCCAGCAGGTCGATCGCGTTATTTTAAAACGAAACGTTTCGATTATCATATGGGGGTAGTTACGATATCCTTCCGATCCTGTTATAGCTGACATTTTCGATATTCGGTATTGCCATAAGTTTAATTCAATTTCGTCTGAACTATCTGTCAAATGATTAGCGCGATATGAAATTGACCAAAAAGTTGTATTTCGGTCCAAGTGTAGTTCCGTTATAGATGTCAAAATTTAGCGCGATCGGCCTGCCTGTATACAAATCTTTGCGAAGTTTTGCAAGAAAATGTTTTTATTAATTGTATAATTGATGTGTGTTTCATAAGGTGCTACGACTGACTGCCAAGATTCTTCTGATGCAACGACAGCTGATGAGAAGCCGAAAGAGGTGACCAATGGTAAATATGAATAAATCATACTCACTGTTTCTTCTCTCTTTAGCCTATCGCAGTCCACTGCTGCACATAGGTCTCCCCCATTTTGCGCCAGATATCCCGGTCCTCCGCTTTCCTCATCCAGCCTCCACCAGCGACCTTTCGCAAGTCGTCGGTCCACTGTTTCTTACCTTGTCTTAATTGCTTTTGCCAGTAGGGATATTCACCCGTTGTAGAAGGTTACGTGTCAAGTTGTTAAGTTTAGATACTAAGAATATTTTTGATTCTAAGAAAATAAACATGAAGCTTTAATTTGATGTCAGTGAGGCGGTCTTGTTACTTTATAACCACTTGTCAACATAAATTTATGACTTGTTATGTCATATTATTGAAGTTTATGTAAAACGCAGGCCACGGACGCCGAAGATGCTTCACAAGATTAAAATCAGCGTCTACTTCTCGTCTTAACTATTCCCCGAAGTAAGTACTCAAAATATTTATTAACAACACGTTTTATAAGTTATAGTTGCATTGTTTATTATTCTACTCATTGGGACATATGGACACTCCAAAGCAAACAGTGTATTGTCGGCGTTTAACCGTCAAAGGGTTTTATAATAATAATAAATATCCACTGACATTCACACAGCGCCATCTAGCACCAAGTTAAGCGTGAAACCTCTATTATGGGTACTAAACAACTGATAAACATACCTATATACATTCGTTTTTGTAAATACATACATTTTATACATAGAAAACACCCAGACCATTACAAACAGACATGTTCATGCACACAAATGTTTCTACTGCCCGGGGATCAAACCCGGAACCCTTGGTGTTGCAGCCGATCTCTCAATCGCAACACCAAATATGTTAAAGGAACGCACGAAATCCAGACAATATAGTATCTATTGTTTCTCACGCCTTTAGGTGTTATTGGCGTTGTTAGGGTCCTAAGGGCGTTAAATAAAAGATATAGTGAACTGCTAGGTTTACTCGTTAATTAGAATGAAATACAAGAGTTGCGGTGTACGCGGTGTAAAGCCGAAGTAAAGCCGAAGTGTAGTGGCGGGGATCCTGGTTGACCGCCCGCGCTCCAACAGACGTTAAAATGGTTACAACGTCATGCCCAAAGGAAATTTAGAAAAGGAGAAAGCAGGTTTTGGGGTGTTTTAACCTTACTTATTCGAAGCATGACTTTCCCACACATAGGAAAAATAAAAAATTGCCTAAACCACGTGATGTTAACTCTTTTGATATTGCTGAGAGCCATCTGCGCTCGCCAATTGCCCGGTGAAGCTGTAAAGGCCATCTGCGACCAACAGCAGTAGTCAGTTCGAAAAAAAAACTTGATATTCGACTATTAGTAAGATGTGTACGTATTGTTTTTAGGCGAGGTGAAGGATGGTCAAGCCCTTTAGAATCTCTAAGACAGCAATTACGCAAACTTGATGACCTAGAAGACCAGTTTCCAGATTTAGCCTGTCAGCCAGCTTACAGCTTGCGATACCCCTTCGGTGAAATAGGTTAGTATTCCATATATCACTAAAATGTTGGGTCGAATGTTACTCAAAACAAGTTAGAGCTAAATTCGTAGTACCACTACTGCGTTTTATTTGTTTACCACTCCGATTACAGAGAGTAGTGTTTGTGTTGATGAACATTAGATATTTTGTAATGTTAGACAACTGTAACGCGACAGCTTGAGATGCAATTTTATAGTGACGTGACATTATAAATGTCACATCACTATTTATAGTGACGTGACATTAAGTAATGTCACATCACTATAAAATTGCCATCTCAAGCTGTCGCGTACTATAGCTATCCTATGACTGAAAACGCCTGTGTAATGAAATATCGATTATGTATCGGTGATTGCCAGCTAAGGTATTTTAAATGCCCTTGAAACAACAGGTGCAGTGGCCACCGCTGATACGCCTGAACTAGAGTTTGTACGTCATCGAGCATTAGTGGAAAGGGAGGGGATGAGAAGGGCACGGGCGGTCTTAAAGAGAAGACGTGCGGCCTTGAGAGAGACGAGAGCTTCGTTGTCCCCACATAGAGCTCCTTCGGTAAGTCAGTAAATTTATTAGTGTATAAAATTTAATAAAATAAATTTTTAGTAGTTAGGTTTTTAAAGGAAATAAATAGTTTAGTGTAGTCAGTGAAATAGGTCGTTATCGTAGCGAGTTAATAAAATTACTTATATTTAGAAATGTCATAAATAATAAAAAGATCTATTTCCGTATGGTAATACAATAAGGTACTTCAATTAGTATAGTCCATTATTATCAAAATAATAAATGTCGGTTTGGAATTGACTGGCTTATTTTCATTATTTAATCGTTATCGTTTTATCGAAGATATTTCCCGTACTAAACTATCCAGGTCATCATATAAAATTAGTTCTCGTCTTTATACCTACCCATCATCAGTAGTAAAGACAAATATAGTGGTATTTACACCGTTCGGCGATATACAGGAAGAACGCGAGGCGACAGAACTCGAGGTCGCTTTACACCGCGCGCGTGCCCTTCTAGGTGAGAAAGAGATACGGCTGAGGCACATCGAGCGGGCTTTACGGAGGCTGCCCGAGGCTCATCCGCCGCCTTTGATACAGGTGTGCGAGAGACGAATCATGTTTTGATGGAGCTTTATTCATAATTCTCATTGTATTTTTTGTTATCTCTTTCTTTTTGTCAAATATGTAATGCCATATGGCGTTTTTTTCAATTATTTGTCTAAGTGCGAATTTGAGGATTAAGCGATTAATTTTGTATAGTATTCTCTCTTTTTTCCATTTGTCAAAGGGATGTGAAATTTATAATATTTAGTTTTCATTGACATTATTGTTGCTTATTTACAAGCATAATGCATAATGCAATGCAATGTCAAAGCCGTTACTTCGTTGATATTCTGTAAACAAAATTAGCATTATTTGTTTGAACTTTTATAAGTTTTCAGTCAAAAATTTTAAGTTTTTTATTTAAATCTTCAGGTGCTTTAGGTGTTTTGTTCATAAAATAACGCATTTTTTATCTTTGTGGTCATCATTCGTTGCTTTCTTCATAAATGACAGTCACATGTTTTGATATTGTATTTTGATTTATCTTTTGATTTCATTTTTGCGTTGTTTACTTCAACTCGCGTTTTATGTGCTTTCAATGTTACGTATGGTTTTGCACAGCATTGTTGTTTTTTTTATAATTCTACATAAACACTTTTCTTTAGCCTGGTGATTTATCTTTACAGCTCACTTAAAACTTCAGTTATAGGCATGATGAATTTGTTTCATAAAAAAAATGACGCATTTGTTTAAAAAATGGGGAGTGACGATGGATCCTATCGACTTTATAATGATAATTTATTCTTTATTTTTTTAAAACCTCTTTCATAATGCAATCTTCTAAAGCTTCTATGAATGAAACAAGGTTATTTCTTAAAACAGAAAATTAATCTGCATATAAGGATTTTTTAAAAATGATAACAACTTAGTAACAGCTTCTTCTACCGCCCTAAGGCTCATTACATATGTTTTTGGGCTCAGAGCTGTCTGCAATTTCGCCACTTGCCCAAGTGTGTGAAGTCCATTCACGGCCAACTAAATTGAACTAAATTGTATTCCTCCGATATTTAAAGAAAATTTGTTTACTACATCGATACTACTGAGAGTGACTACTGAGTTTCTTGCTGGATTCTTCTCAGTGGAAAACTGCCGTCCGAACCAGTGGTAGCTTCATTTGACATTCATAAGTGTTCTGTAGGGACCTAAATTGAATAAACACTTTTAATTTTAATTTTCATACAATCGGTAATATCAATATCCATTGCGTCAGGAGGCAACAACGAGCGACCCGTCGTCCGGTAGCGAAGCGGCAGTGGAGAACGAAACCGGTGGCGCGGTGTTGAGGTCTCTCAGGGCACTACACGCAGATGTACGTGATATATGGCGGGCGTTAGATGCGAGGAGACCGCATACAGGTGAGAAGAATCCTTTATTTATTTATTCTTGATTGTACACCAAAATACAAAAGGATACAAATAAAAGAAAAGATTAATTAATTTATCAATTCCTTATTGTACACCATAATAAATAAAAGGATAGGTACGAAAAAAGAAATTGCATTGGGCGGCGATATTGCAAGTGACAATTTCTTCCAGGCAACCTTAGGATGAAGAAATATAATACATAAGATTATTATTACTAGACCACTACAGCAGTATAATAAATAGCAGGCCAAAATATAGAGGAGTTTTGTAAGACATCATCATTATCAGCTCATTAAACGTCCTTATCGAGGGGCACGAGCCTACCCACGTATAGGGTGTATAGACCTTTGTCGTCCACGCGGACCCAGTGCGGGTTGGACGAATTCACGCTTTTGCGTCTTTCTTTCCTTTTGAATCTTCCTTTGAATCTCTTCGCATGCGTGCGCAGGTTTCCTCACGTTTTCCTGCACCGTAAATGCGTCGGATATTATTATTATTTGGGTTATGAGGGCTATTCAGGCTTACACAGACCTGTAGTCACTTCGACCTAGAAGATCTTTTGTGACTCGCTCCTCTCTTAGAGTTCATCTAAAAGTTGGGCACTTTTTAGGAAGTTTAGGATCCTGCCCAACTTTATAGATTTGATGTCACTTGGGCATAGATAATAATTACCCAAGTGGATGTTTCGCTTCCATTGTAGAGGACCACAATTGCAAAATAGGTGAATTGGTGTCTCTCTCTCTTCCGCGCAGTATCTACAAGTTTCCGAGTCACTCAGCTTCATTTTGTGAAGGTGACTTTTTAGCTTGCAGTGTCCTGTCAGTGCCCTTACAAGGACCCTGACCTTGGGTTTACTGAGCTGTAGCAGGTGACTCTAGCCAGTAGCTTACAGAGTCCTCTAAGAGCTTCCGTTCTAGTTCATTTTTCCTTAGGCTTTCGGGATGCCACAGACAGGTTCTACAGTCTCTTGGGTGGTCTCATGCGTCGGATAAAGTACATATATTTTCCAAAATTCGAAAACAATTGGTGCGTAGCGGGACAATAATATCATAAATTATTGTTACAGCGTCACCAGAGACCAGTTCTTGCAATGCACCGACTACATCACAAACTAGGATGACTCTATCTGCGGTAAGTAAGGTAACTTAAATTATGCTACAATTCATGCAGACATACTTATATCCTTTTTTGTAAATAAGTTAAGTTAAGTTGCAGAATTCTCAATGCCTACTGAGAATAAACACAAGACTTTGATCTGTCAACAAATCTTCTGGCAAAAATACATCCTTGGTGGGCAACAATGTGTGGGTCTGGGCTCAAGACTTCTGCGTTCTAGGCTTGATAGTAAATTAGAGAAATACAATGTGCTAGCTCACACAAAACCTAATGCTACAGCCGAGAATATACTTAAACAATGGTCCGTCATTGAAGACTCACCGAGAAACTATTTGATTTTATGTGCAGGTGAACATGACAGAAATCCGACAAAAGTGTTTATGGAGTTAGCTTTAATTATGAAACGCTTTCGTTCTGTGAATATAATGGTATTAGGTATTATTGACAATCGTAAACTGGCCTGTTCTAACGCGTTTGAATGTTGTGGAGTAGAATTGTTCAAGTATAATGTGATTATTATTTGTATATAGAAATCCTAATTCAATATCAAAATCTTCTTTGATAATCTCAGGCTACTTTTATCTAAAGTTACTAGGAATAATAAAAATACGTTATATTGTGCGGCGACAGGAATATTGACATTTTAAAAGATAGCCTCAGCGCAAAGAACTGGAAGCGATTCTACTGAACCACAATTTGTATTTCACATTAATACGCCACTAGAAAAACGTTCAGTATAGATCAAATAGCCAGTAACATAGGTAACATAAAGGTTTAAAGTAACATTCACCAGACCATGAGACTGGGCAAAGCATAACATTCTCTATACCAAAAATAGGCAATTACAGCAATCGGTTTGGATTGGATGAACAGTGGTTTGAAAATCGACACGATTTAGTAAAGAAAAAAACAAGTTTCATGAATGCATTACATCTTTATGATTTAGTGATGTATATGAGGAAAGTGACTGCAACAAATCATTTGAAAAATTTCACGACATATTTTTATATTTTTTGACCTTTGCTTTCCATTTGTACGTGTAAAAGTAAATATTAAGCCTAATAATAGTAAGTGGATTACTGAAGGCTTAAAAAGTGTTTTGTGAAAAAAAGATTATTATATCTCAAATATCAAAAAAATCCAAACAATAAAAAATACACTAGAATATTAAAGAGAAGCATTCAAAATCGCATCAACTAATAATGAGAAATACATCACTTTATCTAAAAATAAGTGTAAAGCGCGTTGGATGTGATTAAAAACAACATTAATAAGACCGGAAATAAATATGACACACAAACTATTATTAAGAATGACATTGTATACAATAAACCGTGTGACATCTCTCGATTATTTAACGATTATTTTGTTAATTTGACTACTAATAATAATGAAACGATGAAACGAACAATAATATCCCACCAAAAACATTTTGTAAAAAATCTAGCCAAGTCTCGATGGAGCTGCTTGATTATCTCTAAAAAGTAATGAAATCAAGACAAAGACGTGCTAAGTCTAAGGTTCCTTACTGCAATTAATTAATTATTATGGTTAACACATTCCAAATCAGTTCGGCTTTAGAAAAGATGTTTCTACAACTCACGCATGTTTCTCTTTAATTAAATCAATAACAGAGGCTTTAAATGAAAAATATCAGTCGCTATTCCTTGATATGAGCAAGGCGTTTGATTATGTTTCACACTCCAGACTCCTTTCAAAATTGCAAAATTATGTTATATTCACGACTAAAACAGATGTAATTTTATTGTTAATTTATTTTTAATAACATGCTTTATTTAATTTATGATTGTGAGTAATGAGGAATGTATGGTCTTATATTAGCGACGGATTATTATAAAAATAAATATTATAAGTGTTGCATGTTAACCGCTATAACTAAGATTTCTACGCCACAAATGGCAGATTGTGCTGATCTCTTAATTAACGAAAATCCTGTAAACCACATTCTCAGAAATAAAAGATTTCATTTCATTTCACACAAATGTTTGTACTGCCCGGGGATCGAACCCGAATCCGTTTGTGTAGTAGTTGATCTCTTAGCCATTACACCAAATGTATTATCAAATGGTTCCGTTATGCGAATATCCACTTAATAACCTGAATGAAAGAAACCTCGTTTTTCGAGCTTTAATACAAATATTTTTTTTAATAACAATCTATAGCGAGAAGTCAAGGAAACTGCCTAACAGTTATGGTGTAAGAAACGGTAAGAATAAGGTTCCCACGCAGGCGACTTCATAAGAAGTCTCGCGGTTTATTTTCTTATGATATTTAGTGAACGGGACACTTTGGTCGAGTGATACGCCTTACCATGACAGATGCTGTGTTGAAGGAAATTAATAACAGTAGGTAGTCACTGTTTTCCGCCAACACTGCCCTGCGCCCAACACCCGATACGACAGATGTTAGGTCGCACACCCGATAATTTTACTAGCTTCACAAACACTTCAATCAAATTCTTTGTCCTTTTTATACAATGTGAAAATGAAAATGAAAATGAAAAGTGTTTATTCAGTTTAGGTCCTTAAAGAACACTTATGAATGTCAAATGAAGCTACCACTGGTTCGGAGGTAGGTTTCCACTGAGAAGAAACCAGCAAGAAACTCAGTAGTTACTCTTTTCAAAAAAAATGTGTTGAATACAGATTCATTTGTAATCAAAATAATTATATAAAGCAAATTATATTTCAATTTTTATCGTATTATTGTAAAAATATAATAATCTACAAAAATACTATTAAGCAGTTAAGTATTTTATAAATTTAAATAGATGACAACAAAAAAAAAACAAAGTAGTGCAGGCGTGGAAATCAACATGTCCATGAGTTTTTATCATTTATATAATCTTCAACACTATAGTAAGCTTTTTTTATTAAAATAGACTTTACATGAGACTTAAACTTATGCAGGGGTAAATCAATTACATTTTGTGGTAGCTTATTAAATTTTAATGCTTAATCCCACAAATGAGTTCCAACCTTATGCAATCTAAGATTTGGAACGGCAAGTTTGTGTTTGTTCCTAGTGTTCAAACTATGATTATCTGACTTTTTGGAAAATACATGTAAATTTTTGTGTTAAATAAGCGCTTTCCTTTTTGAATATTAAACTATTTAGGGGATTAATCTCGTCAATTTTAAAATTTCGTTGTTTGCTGATATCAAAGACACGTGTAGACTCATCAAACTATAAACATAAGTCTAAATATGGGTGAGAACTTACCGAAACGCCGGGGAAAAATTGAATAACATTGAAATAATAACTATTTAAACAAAAATACATAAAATAGTTTTAAACCCTCAATAAAGCTCTGGCAAAATAAAGACCAGACTTTGATATTTATTCTACTGTTTTATAGTCGATACACAATTTTTTTACCATGTTGAGCATCTATTTTACGGATTTCATTGCGTATTTTTGGTAAATAATGATTGATTAAATGTTATTAATTAACAATTTTATTTGTACAGCCCGATCCAATGATTCAAGATACCTCAGACAACGGAGTAGCGGAACGCGCCCGCGGTTTGCGCGCTTGGCTCCAAACCGCCCCGTAAGGTACCCGACTGCCAATAAAAACTAACCGACAATACTTTACATCGTGATCCAAAGTTAAAATGCAATAGCGTGGCTAGCTAGAAACGGATTAGATGTAGTTGTATCGGAACGCAACCTTGATCGTGTATTCCCTCTTCAAAATAACTAATTACAAGGTAAGAAACTTAGATAAACACTAAACTAGATGCACAATTTCACTCAAAAAATGTCCGCGGCAAAATCATGCCCATAGCGTCAGTTTGGCAAAATTTCATTCATAATTACGTCGCTCGCTATATGTCATAGTGATATTGTAATATGCACGTGATTTTTATTTTGTACACTTTTAATGACACCTTAAAGTCAACATTTTAATGGATAATTTTATGTCATTAAATATAACATTTGTCAACGTACGTGTCATATCTTCGTGATTGTGCATGTAGTTAGTTTATTGTTCATTCAAGGTAAGAAATAAGAAAATTATAATCCTGTATTTTTTACGTAATGTTTGTCGAGTACAAAAAAATGACGTCATTGTTCAGTACTGCCTTTTTTTGTGCTATAGGGGCAAACGAGCAGACGGCCCATCTTATGTAAACGACACCGCCGTCCATTTATATTTGTAATACCAGAGGTCATTCAAATACGTTTACCTGAAAATGGGGATACGCTCTTGTTTTGAAGGACGTCAGGTCGTATCGCTTAGGAAATGCCTCCAGCAGCAACAATTCCACAATTTTGTCGTCCTTGGTAAGAATTACGACAAAACGTACTGTGGAGGATTTTTGTTCATCCAAGTGGAACGAGGAAATTTGAGTTTTGTCTCGAAGTACGGTGTGAAATGTGGCAGCAGAAAACGATTCCGAATAATTCCTTCGAACATTTGCATTTTTTATGCAGATAAACTTTTTATGTGACCCTAAATCGTTCTTTTTTCGAAATGACTACTGCTGTTGGCCGCTGATGGCCTTTACAGCTTTACCGGGCAAATGGCGAGCGCATCTGCTATTAAATAGTGTTACTCAATGCTACACGTGTTAAAAATGCATTGTTGTTCGAGTAATGACCGAATATTACATTAGACCCAGTAGCATTCTTGAGAAGGTAACTTTATCACCACCTCACAATTTGGTGTTGCGATTGAGAGGTCGCCGCAACACCAAGGGTTCGGGTTCGATCCCCGGCAGTACAAACATTTGTGTGCATGAACATGTCTGTTTGTAATGGTCTGGGTGTTTTCTATGTATAATATGTATGTATTTACAAAAAAAAAAGAATACATGTATGTTTATCCGTTGTTTAGTACCCATAATACAGGCTTTACGCTTAACTTGGGCTAGATGGCGCTGTGTGATTGTCAGTAGATATTATTATTATTAATTTAATAAGGAAAAAATATTTATCTTAACCTCAAAATGGGTTTGAGTAGTGTTAGTGCACTATTTATTAGGAACTTACCAGTGGTTCCAAAATAGAGTTGTAAATTTATCGACTCTATATTTTATCGCCTTTGTAATTCACGAAATAATTGTATGTATGAGCAATGACGTCATTTTATAGTATTTACGAGTGATATAAAAACGAGGGGAATAAAATGATTGAGAATTTCAGTAGCGATGGGATAAAATTAATAATTACAGTTTCCGTAGGCGTTTGAATCTAGTCATTTTCAATAGAGATCTAGTCGATGGTAGAAGTACGATTGTCAAGAGTGCTATGAATTCTGAAA